>JAVYIG010004269.1:0-167460 GCA_035222895.1 Strongylocentrotus droebachiensis | reverse complement strand
CGATTTGCAGTACCGTTCTCGCCTGTTTATCCTTTTCTGAATTCAGTTCCCCCCCCCCCCCCCCCCCCTCCCGCGCAAACCGCGGAAGCTTTGACGTTTCATTAAATTATGAGAAAAAAACAGCGTTTCGGTGTACTGTTCTCGACTCTTAATCCTTATTTGAATGTATGTCCCCCTCTCGCGCGATGCGCGGAAGTTTTGACGTTTCATTAAATTATTAGAGGAAAGAAGACGATTCGTCGTACCGTTTTCGACTCTTAATAAGCCCTATTCATCTGAATTCAGTTTCCCCCCTCTCGCGCGAAGCGCGAAAGCTATGACGTTTCCTCATATTATTAGAGAAAGAACACGATTCGTTGTACCGTTGTCGACTCTAAATCAGCCCTATTAATTTCGTCTGAATTCAGTTTCCCCCTCTCGCGCGAAGCGAAGAAGCTTTGACGTGTCCTTAAATTATTAGAGAAAGAACACGATTCGTTGTACCGTTTTCGACTTTAAATAAGCCCTATTTATTTTGTCTGAATTCAGTTCCCCCTCTTGCGCGAAGCGCAGAAGCTTTGACGTTTCCTTAAATTATTAGAGAAAGAAGACGATTCGTCGTACCGTTCTCAACTCGTTTAAATGAATTCTTCTCCTTCCGCGCAAAGCGCGGAATTTTTGGCGTTTTATCACAATATAGAGAAAGGAAGACGATTCCTCGTACCGTTTTCGAATCTTATTAAGCCCTATTTATTTTGTCTAAATTCAGCTTCTCCTTCTCGGGCGAAGCGCGAAAGCTTTGACGTTTCCTTAAATTATTAGAGAAAGAACACGATTCGTTGTACCGTTTTCGACTTTAAATAAGCCCTATTAATTTTGTTTGAATTCAGTTTTCCCCTCTCGCGCGCGAGAAAGCTTTGACGTTTCCTCATATTATATGAGAAAGAACACGATTCGTTGAACCGTTTTCGACTCTAAATAAGCCCTATTAATTTTGTCTGAATTCAGTTTTCCCCTACCGCGCGAAGCGCGGAATTTTTGGCGTTTCATCACAATATAGAGAAAGGAAGACGATTCCTCATACCGTTTTCGAATCTTATTAAGCCCTATTCATCTGAATTCAGTTTCCCCCTCTCGCGCGAAGCGCGGAAGCATTGACGTTTCCTAAAATGAATAGAGAAAGAAGATGATTCGTCGTACCGTTTTCGACTCGTCTAAATGAAGTTTTCCCCTTCCACGCGAAACGTGGAATTTTTGGCGTTTCATCACAATATAGAGAAAGGAAGACTATTCCTCGTACCGTTTTCGAATCTTATTAAGCCCTATTCATCTGAATTCAGATTCCCCCTCTCGCGCGAAGCGCGAAAGCTTTGACGTTTCCATAAATTATTAGAGAAAGAAGACGATTCGTCGTACCGTTTACGACTCTTAATAAGCCCTATTCATCTGAATTCAGTTTCCCCCTCACGCGCGAAGCGCGAAAGTTTTGACGTTTCCTCATAATATTAGAGAAAGAACACGATACGTTCGAGAAAATACAAGTATTGAAGTTGTAGTCACTCTCGAAGTCGTCACAGCGGATAAGAAGTCACAGTTCGTAGGGAAAAAAAAACTTGTCGGCCGACCGACAATATACATCTCACTGACTTCAAACTTCTGCATATAGTACACGAGGATCGAGCAAGAATACCGACACAGCTGACCCGACACAGCAACATATTTACCCGTGTCTTTCTTGCTCCCTCGACGAGACGATTCCACCCAACAACCTCCTCCTCTCTCATACTCTTACCTCCCCTCTCTTTCCTCTCTTTCATCCCCCGTGTCTTTTGTTTCCCTTTCACTCTTTTTTCTTCTTTTTTTCCTTTTCTTTCTTTTCTTTCTTTTCTTTCTTTTCCTTTTTTTCCTCTCCTCCCTCTTTTTTCTTGTTTTCCTCTCTTTTCTTTTACTTTCTTTTCCTTTCTTTCCTTTCTTTTCCTTTCTTTCTTTTCTTTTTCTTTTCTTTTTTCTTTTCTTTCCCTTTCCCTCTCTTTTTTCCCCCCTCTTTTTTCCCTCCCCATTTTCTCTTTTTCCCGACGGCAGCGCAATTTTACCGGCAATATCCTGACAGGTGGGGGTGTCGCACCCCCCCCCCCCCCCCCCCGACAACCCCCCCCCCCCCCCCCCCCCCCTTTGGCGACGCCCCTGGGTATTAGAACAACTCCTATAGGTTTTTTTTGTTTTCGAAAGCAGTTGCGATGGGTTAGTCTAGTCAACATGCACACAAAAGCATAACCCTGCTCCAATTAAGGGCCGCCCCTATTTTCGATTACTGTTACTAACATACCAATAACGTGACACTGTTCGATTATAATCTTCGATAAACACTTACCCTTACCAACGAAATAAGATGTAATTTCCTGAACGTATTCCTCGTGAATGAATGTGCTGTTCTTCGTGCATTTGAATAGTTGATGTACAGCATCGCGTGTACTCGTCACGTATTATGTTGAAGCGTATTATAATTGCTTACGTAAGCATGAGGGTTCAGGAAAAACATAATTATTGTTTAAGGTCGAGTCGTAAAATACGTTTGTGACATATATACCAGCAGAGATATAACAGACGTATGGGCAGTGATGCTTGTTACATATGACTGATGCATCATAACAAGTTTGCAAAACCTGAATTCAGAGTCAGTACTTGGACAGTCGTAAATTGGTTTTGATTGATCGAGAGAGAGCATATAACTCTCATTTAAAATTTCTTCCAATATGTACAATAAAAAAATATAAAAACTTAACAGTATGTCATGCATTATTTATGTTTACATCAATATGTTTGATAACAGAGTAATACATACATATGAGCTAGTAATATAAACAAATACGAAGAAATGAAAGAAAGGGGTGTCCCGAAAAAAAAGCCTCAAGGGCTTGTTAGGAGGGGATCACCAGAACAAATATATATATATAGCGTAACGAATTTAGATATGTCTGTATCATGTGCATATTTCATTATTATTTCGGTATATATTATTGGTTGTTGTGCAAGTCAAACTCTATAGTCCTTGAGTAGATTTACGATGTTGTTTTTCGTCCTTGAGTAATTCTGGAATTATATTGCGTAAGCCCATCACGTAAGCTCGTCTAGAGAATCTGCCATGGGCATAGATCTGTAATTGATACCTATTGTTCAGGGGGATGATCTATTCATTCACCCCCCCCCCCCCCCCACCCCCTGAACAATAGGTATTACGTAAGGATTGGCGCCCATTGTATCTGCCCTCGTCTTACGTAACGACAAGGACAGATACTCAGTCGCGTGAGGCCCCCGACTGACCCCGAGCGGAGGCCTATGGGCGGCTAAAAGGGCCAGAATAAATAACGGAAAATAAACAAACAATGACAGAAATAAACAAAGATTCAGAAATAGACATGAAGATAATGCAAAAATAAAGACAACATCAAAATTTAAGATCACTACAAAAATAAAACAACTTTCGAAATAAATATAACTCAGGAATAAAGACAACCACAGAATTAAAGATGAATGCAGACATAAAGACAACCACAGAATTAAAGATAAATGCAGAAATAAAGACAAAACCATAGAATTAAAGACAACTGCAGAAATAAAGATAAATTCAGAAATAAAGACAAAATCACAAAAATAAAGACAACCACAGAATTAAAGATAAATGCAGACATAACGACAAAACCACAGAATAAAGATATCTGCAGAAATAAAGACAATCACAGAATTATAGATATCTGCAGAAATAAAGATAACCACATAATTAAAGACAACTGCAGAAATAAGGACGACCATGGAATTGAAGAAAGCTACGGAGACAAAGACAACCACAGAACGGAAGTTTAGAAAGGTAAATAACGACTGAAATTAAGTCTACTTTAAAAACGATATGCCCGCTCCGAGAATTAAACTATCAAGTAGAAATATACGATCAAAAACGCAAACAAACTGACAATAAGAGGACAAGAGCGGGTGTCCTAACGTAAAATCTAACGGAGCGCGCCAATAAGGATCGCGCCATCAATCGGCTTAACGTTTATAGTCGACGAATAACAAAAATCGGTTCTAGGACAATTACCCCCTGGGCAATCACCCCCGGAAAATTACCCCCCGGAAAACTACCCCCAAAGGACAATTACCCCCTGGAATATTACCCCCCGGAGAATCACCCCCCGAGGACAACTACCCCCCAAGGACAATTACCCCCCGGAAAATTACCCCCCGGAGAATTACCCCCGGAGGACAATTACCCCCCAAGGACAATTACCCCCCGAGGACAACTACCCCCCGAGGACAATTACCCCCCAGGACAATTACCCCCCGAGGACAATTACCCCCCGAGGACAATTACCCCCTAGGACAATTACCCCGAGAAAAATTACCCCCCGATGACAACTACCCCCCGAGGACAACTACCCCCCGATGATCATTACCCCCGAGGACAATTCCCCCGATGACAATTACCCCCCCTTAAGACAACTGCCCCCGTGGACAATCAGGATTCAATAGCAAAAGACGATCTGACACATTGAGAGATGGCTACGATCCCATAAGATCCCCTGTATGAACCCTCTCCGTTGCCCTTATTGGCCTTGCTGTCAAAATATTGTCAGCGAGCGAGGAAGGAAGACACTTTAGTATCTTCAAAATTTTATTTTCTCATGTAATTAAATATTTTAACCGTTTCTGGTATTTGATTTTTTTACAAAATCAACGATTTCCAAATCATTCTCTTGCGGCACCCCGGTTGAAAAACGCTGTGCTGGAGTTACAAAATCAAATGAGATGAATTACCAGAGAGCGGATATTTATTTTCTTTTGAGATGGCACCGTACATAAATTATAACTTGAAGGCAATTTCTATTTCAAAATAATTTAACGTACACGAAAAGATATTACACTTCAGCATGACAACAGAAAAAAATAGATAACGTGAAGAAAACATTAATTATGGATCATGGCATGGATGGGGGCCCATTATATACAAAGCCAAATACACGATCAGCTGATTAAATAAGTTACAGAGGATGCATAAAGGAAATCTTACGTCCTAATTTCTTTGTTGTGCCATTGTTGGTGAGAAGGGCTGAAACGCGTAATCATCTGCGCACAATGTATTGTTCAATTTCTTAGAAATGTAATTTCTGTTCTTTACTCGGTAGCAAAACTACAAGGGAATTGGGCAACCTCCACCCATCCCCCATATCGAATTGAATAATTTGAAAAGACTGATTCAGTCAGAAATGAACTTCATAAATAACAAAGAAAATAAAGATTTATGCAATTTTCTGTAAATAGCAATTTGGAGAGAAGCTTGCGTTATACGTCACAGTGTTACACATTCCTCGGGGGTGATTGTCATTGGGGGTAGTTGTCCTCCGGGGGTTATTTTCCTCGGGGTTAGTTTTCCAGGGGGGTAGTTGTCCTCGAGGGTAATAATAATAATAATAACTAGAAATGCAATCGTGTCACAACGATGTGCGTGCAATGACGCCGTGTTTCTACGTGTCGAACGAAAGAGCTTCTCTCGGACTATCCAGAGCAATTTGTACGAAGTCTTTAGCTTCTGTAATATTGGAGACAGGTAGGGCGAAAGAAAGGCCTCAATAGTGACCTTGATGGGATGGTAGTGACTATGCCTACGATGTTTGAAAGAAATTGGGATAGGGGAAAGAACCTAGAAAGGGCTCGCAAGCACTGCGTGCAAAAACAAATGGGATTAGTTGCATGTTCGTCATTGCAATCAAGATCGTTCTAGGGGTCAAAAGCGTGAACCCGATTTGCCCCATAGACAATGCGTGTAATGCATGGGCGGAAAACGTACAGGATCTGTATTATGACCGGAGTTAAATTGTTTTTTCTCTCTCTCTTTATGTCTCTTTATGGGCCGTATATGGTATCATTGGAAAGAGAATTTCATGGTCGTTATTGTAAACTACTCTTTTTTTTTCTATGATAATCCTATCGAAACATGTGATGTAAAATAGATTTAAAGGACAAAATGGCGTCTTAAATGGCCCCCTTGACCAATTTCAAAAATCAGGCCACGAGGTGCCCTGCGTATTGCATCTCGGAATGTCATTGCAAATTTTCAAGGAAAAAAAACGATGTTTAGGGGGCGAAAAGTAGTCTGAAAAAATGACGTCATGGCCGATAAGTGTTATAATCGGGCGGAATTCGTATAGTGACCCTTGTTCAAATGCGATTTACTCACGATTTTCTGTGTAAACATATACCATACTTGGTATCATTCGAAAGGGCACTTCATTGCGGTCAGTTTGACACCATTGTCATCTGCACGCAATGTACTGCACGCATTAAAGGCGCTATTACGTAATGCATAGCAAATTCATCATTTTTAGCGATAACTTTGCGCTGACGTTATTAAAATTTACCAAATTTGGCAGACAGTTGTCACGTTCATGGATACATGTGTCTGCCAAGTTTCAACGACGTAGGTATAAAGATCGCCATTTTAGAGCAAGTTGAAGTTATTTCGGAATTTTCTTGAAAATGGCGAATTTGGAGGGCAATTTTCGCAAATTTGGTCAGTGATAGGGTATATAATTTTGTATATGGCTGGAAAGGGCATATCCTCAAGTATCTAAATCCAAAAAAGGGTACGGGTCTGCCAAGCCATAATGGAGATACGGCCACTGAGAGAAAGCCAATTTCCAGAATTTTAGAGGGCGCTATTTATGTTTTGCAAAGCCATTGGAGCGTGAAATTGGGCATTGCTATCAGCAATTATGAGACAAACATACTGTGAGATTTTAATACAAAACGGACATTATATGAGAAAGTTATGGCAGTTTTAGATTATTTAGGGGTCCATTTCTCAAGAATTTTAAAGATTTTTGACGGAGTCGGTTTCAGATTTGAATTTTGAGTACGAAGATGGCATTTTGAAGGTCAGGTTATACATCGCAGATGAAAGAACACCTCTTAGACTATCTAGAGGAATTTGTTAGAAGTTTGTAGGATCTAGGATAGTGGAGATAAGAAGGAAGATAGAAAGGCCTTAAAATGGACCAGAAACGGACAAAATGGCGCATGGACGGTCATGCATGACTGATTTCGAAAATCGAAAAAGTAGGTGACCTTGATGAGATGCTAGAGATGATGCCTACGAAATTTGAAAGGAAATGGATATGATGAAGGCACCTAACTAGGAATCACAAGCACTATGTACAAAACGAATGTGATTTTTGGACGATAAGGAAAACCAGGAGAATATTAATGGGGCAGAATGTGAACGAAAATAAGGCAATGACGAAGGTTCGTCATTGCAATAAAGAAAAATCTTGACGAAATCAAAAGGTGATTACGTCTACGTACGTATCACCTAATAATAATAATAACGTTTTATTTACCCATGGTAGCCACTTCAGTTATAAAACTGCTCTTCTAGCTGGCCCTGCATAACATAATATGTTATTACTACCCTTCTTCAATCTAATATGCTGAGCGCATAGCTAGAAGGCAGAAGGTCCCATTGTTATAAGTCTTTGGTATGACTCGGCCCGGGTTCGAACCCACGACCTCCCGTTCGCGCGTTTCCGTTTTACACCCTGCCCTAGGCTTTTCGGCAAGAAATTACACGAAACATGCTGTATCCGAAGTCTAAGTTTGTTTATATCGACGTCAAAGCTTATGTACAATTTCAATTGGGGATGCGAGGGTCTTCTTGTTCAAGACGGTTTTCCGATATATTATTGTTTTGTTATCGCTGGGCTAAATTTTGCGAGCTGATCACGCATCCTCACGCTCTTAGAGTATTGCGTATTAATGGATAAAAATAAATGATACGACTAGGAAGATCAACTAGTATAGAGAGTTAGCTAGCGCTACGTGACGTTTTCAGAGTTCTGGTGGTGTGCAGAGCGCCGAGGCAAGATGTGGACGACTAGACTCCGAATACCAGTCGGTTTGTAACATTTTATTGGAGAAAAGCCTAGGGCAGGGTGTAAAACGGAAACGCGCCTCCCGTTCATGAGGCGGGCGCTCTAACCACTCAGCCACCATGACCAGTAGTATCCAGGGGGTAATTATCCTCGGGGGTAGTTGTCCTCGTGGGATAATTGTCCTCGGGGGGTAGTTGTCCTCGGGGGGTAATTGTCCTCGGGGGTAGTTGTCCTCGGGGGTAGTTGTCCTTGGGGGGTAATTGTCCTCGGGGGGTAATTGTCCCCGGGGGGGTAGTTGTCCTCGGGGGGTAATTCTCCGGGGGGTAATTTTCCGGGGGGTGACTGTCCTTGGGGGGTAATTGTCCTCGGGGGGTAGTTCTCCGGGGGGTAATTTTCCGGGGGGTAATCGTCCTACGGGGGTAGTTTACCGGGGGGTGATTGCCCAGGGGGTAAATGTCCTGATACGACAAAAATCATATAGGGTCCAGAACTAGACTACCCTTTAGCTCGAGGTCGGGTTGTGTCCTTGCTGGAAGGTTGGCCTGCGCATGCTAAAAAACGGTATAAATATAGCTCCCTATATATAGCCAGGAGATCTAAAATCGCGAGACTTCTTAGACGGACTTCTTAGACGGACTTCTTAGACAGACTTCTTCTTGAGACTTCTCCTCGGACTCCTTTCTGCCGCTTTCCAAATCTGCAGGCGTTATGATAATTCACTATACATGACTGTATTTAGTGCCAGTTTAGAGAGCACGATTTCTACCGAGTTGTCATTATTAAAAGTAATAAACGACGAATAGAACTGAAATGCACGATTGACCTACTCCATTTCTTCTGTCGCATTTGTTTTGTATACACGCATGAGTGAGAGAGATACTGAACGAGAACTAAGAATAGACAATTAGGGTTCGAGAACGAGAGCAAAAACTTGTAATAAAATTTCGTTACAATATATTTTAAGGAACAAAGAATAGTTATATATTCAGACGAATCATGCTAACGACACATAGAGTACCGGTGTATGGTGCCATATTGCACACCAGCCATGCCGAAAGGCCACTGAACCCACACGGGTTGAATAGAGGCCTTTTAAAAAAAATAAAGCGAAGGTCATATGAATTTGTTGTTTCCCTGCTAACGCGTTTCCTGATAACAAAAATTGATTTTACCCCACTTATCTTATTGTACTATAGTATGTGGGAAACTGTGCAACCTCTACGTTGAACAGGCTTATTTTATTACAAAAACGTGCAAATACGTGTTATTATACAAACTCTCATTTTTAAGCCTCGACAGGTTCTCTTTTTCAAAAAGTTTACATTCTAAAAGTTTCAGATATTCATGTTACTCAGGTCGCATCAGTATTAAATGAATATTTTATAAATAACATGTACGCCGAAAGATATCAAACCAGAAATTCCAGTAACCTGTATATATGTTCCTTTTTATTATAATAATATCTCAAGGACCACTGTGAAAATACATTGGGCCAAAGCTCTGGAATTCCATTTCTGTTGAACTGAATCTTGCCCGTCACTTGACTCTTTTAAAAGAAATCATAGAAATTATATCATTAGCACCTACCGTCATGACAATTGATCAACTTATCCTTTTATTTATAATGTTTGTTTCACCTCGGGTGTTCGTTTATATTCTGTTTGACTTAACTTGTAATTGGTTTGTTAAGTCATATTATGTGCTTGTAGTACATATTATTGTCCAATTTATATATTTGTTAGGGTTATGCCTCGAAGGGCAATGGCCTATGCGGTTCCCGTCCACATTTTGGGTTTACTGTAATGAATTGCTTATAATTATATTATGCTTATGTTCATATTATTTATGTTTCTAATGTATGGTTTTAATGGAATAAGGAAATTAAACTTGAACCTTGAACCTTTAAAAATACATATTTGTTTCTCTTTTTCGTTCTTAACTTGATCATTCTTAGCTTGATAACCCCATGTACGAGTGATTGTACGGGGTCGAACAGTTTCGTCTTCTTTGTCATGACTGATCGTCAACGAAACGGAGTTAAGTCTTTTGTCAACTCTGTTTGTTGCTACGGCAGGCAGCCAGTTATTATGAATTTTTAATAAAATTATGGAAATGCAAGCATTACTTTAAACAAACAGAACTTTGTTAGTCCTAGCTCATTTTTCCTAATTGGGGTGTCATATGATAGGCCATAATATGGACTTTCTGGAAATGTGATTTTTTCTCTTTGAAATTCAGACACCGCCCGCCAAATGACTTTTTGGTTCCCTTCTCTTCAAATTGTTTTCAATCCCGCATGCGTGAAATATGCATCATATGGGTTGCTTCAAATGAAGGAGGAGAATCTAAGCTTTACAAATATGTTCATTTATTGATTATAATTGTGATTAAGTTATGATAAAACATCGATAATTCCCGGTTTTGTTTTTTCTGGGACGCACTGTATAAGTACAGACACTAAGGCCCGAATTCACAAAGCAAGTTTTGAGGTCAAACCTCCTTTTGTTTCGCCAAACCTCCTTTTGTTATTTACAACCTGGTTTGTAAATAACAAAAGGAGGTTTGGCGAAACAAAAGGAGGTTTGAGCTCAAACCCGGTCTAAAGGCCCGGTCACACAGAGGGGACGCATGGGGGACGCACGGCCGGCGCATGGAAAATTTGCAATTTTGGCCAGTGCGTTGTCGTGCCCCCAACTTTTGTCGAAGCTATACAGCTAGCTGACACCAAATGCATAGCGCGCTGGACGCATACAGGGCGTATACAGGGCGCACCCAGGGCGCACACAGGGCGCACACAGAGCGCACATGAAAACAACTTCCACGAATGCACAGCGTGTTGCTAGCGCGCTGGACGAATGGTCCACGCATGCACCGCGTTCTACGACGCACGGCCAGCGCATTGGAAATCGGAAAAGAACGTGTGCCTAACTTTTGTCATAATTTTGGAAAAGCTAGCGAGCTGACACAAAATGCACGGCGTGTAGCTAGCGCGCTGTGCGTATACGGGGCGTGTGCTCCGCGTTTGTCTGGCGCTGGTCTAGCGCGCTCCACGCATGTCTGGCGCTGGTCTAGCGCGCTCCGGCGCATGTCTGGCGTGCCTTTGGCGTGTATATTCATGCGTCGAGCTCGGCGCACGTTTTTGAGCATGCTCAAAAAATCCCGACGCACACAGCGAAGACGACGCATGCATAGCGCTGGTCCAGCGTTGGTCCAGCGCGCTCGACGAACGAGTAACGAATGATGACGCACGCCTAGCGAACGACAACGCACTGGCCCAAATTGCAAATTTCCAATGCGCTGGCCGTGCGTTCCCCATGCGTCCTCCCTGTGTGACCGGGCCTTGAGCTCAAACCTTGCTTTGTGAATTCGGGCCAATCTGTTGAGGCATACGAATATCTACGCTATGCATGTTGAATTAAGGGATCACATCTCTTATCATGAATCTTATCATCAAAACTCTACAATATTTAGTAGCGTAAATAAAAAGAAAAATATGAGTAGTTAAGACTGTTTCTCCATTTCTCCTAAATAGAACATGGAGAGATTGTTTCACCACCTTGCATTATTAAGTAGCACAATATGAGAAAGCATATCCGTGTCATCATCTCTTCCGAAAAAATACAGAATACACATCATCAAAAGAAACTTGTAGCACAATATGATATGAGAAGGTAAGTTATCCAACGTGGTTCCAGTTAGCATTCATTTCCAGTTACCCAACTGGAACCAGTAAGATAATTTTTCCAGTTACTCAATTGGTTCCAGTTAAAATTCATTTCGAGTTTAACTGGTTCCAGTTTAACTGCATATGGAAACGTTTGCTTGTATTTGTCTCATAAAAGAAGTTGATCACAAACTGACTCCCATACGGTGTTTAGTGCTCAGGGGTCACAGGCCACTGGCTTCATTGGGCAGGTAGTTCCATTATGTGAATGGGTAAATTAACTATTACAAAATGAGGAGACACATTACATTGTACAATAGGGACACACATTGTTTTTATTGTGCAGAACATACTCTTTTATTGACTTAATTATTGCATGAAACTATGAAACCAAAATGCATTTTGTATTCTAACAATTGGAGTACAAAGAATAATAACAGGTGAATGAAATGCATGAACACCACAAACGCCTGGGGAGGAAGCATTCATAAATTAAATACATATATTTGATAAACGACTCCGTTGAAACTATAAAACCAAAATGAAATTTGCGTTCTGGCAATTGGAGTACAAAGAATGATATCAGGTGAATGAAATGCTTCAACAGCAACACAAACACCTGGGAAGTTAGGAAGCATCCATAGATTTGAATAATTTAGTTGATAAACGACTCCGCATGTGAACGTTTGTTGGAGCAGAAAGCAGTGGATTCTTTACAACACGAATCCATTTTACAGAATGTCGGAACGTAAATTAAATTTGGCGCGGTTGGAAAATGCATCTTTCTATACCCTGCGACTTTAATGGTACGATCAAGTAAAATAAAACAGTAAAATGGCTCTTATTTTAAAATTACTCATTAAATAAAACCCAAAACTTCAGTGATATCAGAAAAAATATGTTAAATCTAACTAATAGTTAAAAAAAAATGTATAAACATTGTGAAAGTCTCGCATTTTACGATAAAAGACGCCGATTTAGCAAAGATGACGTCATTAGTGCGCTTGAATCAGGGAATTCAAGGTCAAAAGGTCAATTCAGAGTCTAATAAGTTATTGGTCGAGCCTTTTGGTTTCCTTTATTCCGACAAAATTATACAATCAATCAAAACAAGTTTAATACTAGAAGAAAGCTAACGATTAGTATTTTCATTAACCGCTTGCCCCAAAGTCGCTTGACCACAGTGAAACGAGTGAAAGCTTGCGAGAGCGGCCAAAGTATGATTGAAACTCACTATTTGCTCTCCTCCAACGCAAAAAGAGACGGCATTACAATGGATAAATGTATTTTTCCGACAAAAGTACAGACAATTTGCATATGGTCTTTTTTATATTATACTTTATGAAATGTTACCCGAGTGACTTCCGGGCGCCCCAATGCTGGAAAGAAACGCACATTTTAAAAAACTTCACTTTTTTCACGGAAAAATGCTTATGTTTTCTATGCACGCAAGTCAGATTGAGCGGATGATACAACGTTTCCATATGGTTCCAGTTATAAATCATTTCCAGTTATCCAATTGGTTCCAGTTAGAAGTAATTTCCAGTTACCCAACTGGTTCCAGTTAGAAGTTCAACTGGAACCAGTAAGATAATTTACCAGTTACCCATCTGGTTCCGATTGGAAAATATTTCCAGTTACCCAACTGGATCCAATTGAAACCAGTAAATTTGCATATTATCTGCTTGTGTGCAGATCAATGTTTTATGTAATTTATTTTGATTTACAACATATAACCTATAACATATAAAAAAGAACAAAAGATCTTCGGTCGTGTAAAAATTAATGTGTGTATTGTTCCTCCTATTCCGACAAAAAAAATGGTGTAGGTTCATCTGCCCATGCTGCCCAGGCTTTAAGGAATAGCCTCCTTCAAACAGATAAATGAACACAGTAAACTATTTTCTCTTTACTTTTACTTTTTTTTTTTACTTCCCAAGTGTATAGTGACATACTTATGTATTGTTTTATGCGCTATAAGAATGGTTGTTCGTTATCATTATTATTATTTTTATTACTATTATTACTACTATTATAATCATTATCATCATCAATATTATTGTCAAATTCCCCATGACAATCCACTATACTGGGCCTTTAAATGCCGTCATCGATGTCTTCATCTAGACGATGTCTCCATCTGTTCCATGGGTCGATCAAAAATCCAATAACGCCAGCGATACAGAGCAGGGCTCCCGTCAAGCAGAAACAAGATCTGTATTCGTTGGTCCAATCGAAAAGTAGTCCTGTAATCAAAAGAAGATAATATCAAACTATTATAAATCAATCAAAAGAGGGAGACATCAACGAAGTTCAGTATTCGTTCTGAAAGACTCCAATGACTTGAAATGATAAGAGGCTAATATAACGTAAATTTCTGTTCTGCCTTAAAGTTTAAAATTGGCAAAAGATTATGTCACTATAATAATTACGATGTTGCTACGATTAATTAAAATGCTGAAGAAGAAAACAAAAATATAAATACTTTTCTTCGTCCTCTTTGACACCTTACAATGGAATATTTCTTCCTCTTCTACTTAATTAGGTATTTTTTAATGAGGGTTAACATGATGCAGCGTCAGTGGAAATCAATGAATTTTAGTCCTGCTACAAACTGAAACAAACTAAATCCATGTTGAATTGACATACCTAGTAAATACGTTCCCAAGAGCTGTGCAATCCCCGTGAAGAAGCTCTGCAAGCCGAAAACGCTGGCCAGTTCTGAGGGCGCTGTATACTTTTTGGTCAGGACCGGACACAATGGAATTTGGGCTCCCGTCGATAGTCCGAAAATGATGGCATAGACAACAAAGGCTGTATATGTTCCAAATGTAACAATGATGTAAAGGCTACAGCCTGCGAGTACTGAAGTCAACCCGTAGAGCTTGGTCGGTGTGATGAGTTTGTAATCGAGAAGGAATCCGTGAGTGAGACGACCCACGAGGCTACAAAGTCCCAGGATAGTGAATATGAAGGACGCCCTCAGCTCACTCACGCCTGATGATACGATGTAACTGGGCAGGTAGACATACGAAGGGAAGTATCCACCTCCTTGAAATGTTGCTATGAGGCAGAGGAGAAGAACGTTCGAATTTTTCCACAAAAGGTTGAAACCGAACAAATCGAGAACATCATTGATAAACTGACGACATTTTACCGCGCAGTATTGGCAGGAATTTCTCTTTGACTTTGTGTTGTTATCATGCTGCAGTGATGTCTTAGTTTGGAACTCTTCAATCGATTCGCGAGGCTGTATATCTTCTTTCCTGTCCATCTTGGGAATGGCAATCTCAGATTGTACATCAGGGTAGATTACGGTGTCGTCGGGACCACTGCGGACTACCTGCAAAGGATCTCCAGTGTGAGCAGGATCAACCACTGACACGAGCGGTTGTAGTTCTACTGTCTCCCCATGCTCAAAAGAATTCATGGAACTGTCAGCCGGAAGATTAAGTATGATCTCAATTTCCCCATCAACTGCATCTTCATCTTCGAGGTAGTCATTCGTCAGTGGACGTGGAGCATTTCTTCCTTTCGCATCTTTTTTCCTTTTTGACCACAAGGTCAAGGGTCGGTATACTGCTGCGGTGACGCTCAGGTTCGCGACTAGACCTGCCACGATAAAAAGTGCACCTCTCCACGTGAAGACTTCAATGAGCAGCGCCATCAACGGTGATCCAGCCATGATGCCCATCCCCACTCCAGAGTATGCTAACCCGTTTGCTCGGCCCAGCCATTTATCAAAGTAGACACTGACGACAATGACGGTTCCTTGATATACCAATCCCATCGATGTACCTATGAACGATAATAGGGTAGTAGGCGAGAATAGGCAATAGTTTAAAAATATTTGTGGCTTACACCCAGTAAATAAGATCGATTGATCGATCTGTATTTGAAAAACAAGTCAGAAAAATCTTGGAACCAGCGGGATTTGAACCTGCCATCTACTGCTTGCCGGGCAGCGACTCTACCACCAGGTCATCACTTGTCCATGGCACAGTCACGATGAACTAGAAACAAATACCCAAGCTCTCCTGATTCATTCTGACTTATTAATATTCATTAGTTCGCCTAATCCCGCTGGTTCCAAGATTTTTTCTTACTTGTTTTTCAATTACAGATCGATCAATCGATCTTATTTACTGGGTGTAAGCCACAAATATGTTTAAACTATTGAAATTTTTCCCAGGAAGCATTACATTTATAAAGAATAGGCAAATAAGTAAAGCAGGGAATAAATTCACAGCATAAGGGACTGGATTCTTGAATGTTATCACCTTAATTTAGGAAAAGTTCACTTTTGTATCCTTACTTTTCTTCAAACATTAAACCTTTAATAATGAAAGCATAGGCATGCATTAGATTGTTGGTGTCAAAACCTTTTCCATGTCGGACAAAGTATCCAACTCCTAAACATTAAAGATAAACTTGAGTTCTGGTTAAAAAAAGAATATCAATTCTCACAGAATCTAACGAAACTTACACTGAACGTTCAAGATTACAAATAAATGTCATGTGTTAAACAATTTTGGAAGAAAATGTATACTGGCTGAGTAATGAGCATAGAAAGATATAGTACTAGCCCCGACACCATTTGTGTTGTCCCATATGCATCTTTCTTTGTAGTGTGCTTGTTACTTTACCAAGACTGAGCCAAATTTGTTATGAATTTGATGACTCCAGAACTTTGTGGTACACACCAATACTTACATGCTACATGATCAACCTTTTCTGATGCATTCCACACCTTTTCTGTCACAATGCAATCGCGTTACCAGAACTCACCTTTATCTTTAATTGTGTCAATATCCATTTTTGTTTTGGTATGGATTTCAAGTAAGAACATTACCGACTGTATAACGTAATAACTCGGTATACATGGTACTAACCAATTAAACAGGAGCATATAAAGATCTGCCAAAGTTTGTTGGTAATAGAAAGCAGTAATATCGATGTCATCGCACAGAAACCACCAACAAAGACGATAGGACGACATCCGAATTTCCGATTTAATGCACCCGCCACAGGAGCTGAAAGTAGCAAAACACAGATTCAAATTTCGATTTTAGTTAGCACTCGATTATTGATTAGGTCAAAGGGCCAATTATTGTATGAAAGTCTACATTTGTGAAAGTAGAGTGAGTTTTAGCGGAAACGGAAAATGATATTTAGTAGGAACAAATGACTGCATAGCAACAAGTGTTCCGAGTAATGTGATATGATTCTTTAAAGTTGTTTATTTGTGGAAATTCGACACTTACAGTGTTATCTAACTTGGTTTATTTCACATATTATAGACAAATTTTAACAAAATAACATTCCATCAACAACAAGATATGTTCAAGTTCAAAAAGAGTTTATTAATCAAATGATTCGCAGTCAAAGGCTGAATTGCACATTTGTTACATTTGTTACATTTAAAGATATACAAAATAAATAATTAAAAATAGATACATACAAACAAAATTGCAAAGTGCACGTTACAAACCAATAGTAAATGTTAAAAGTTTAAAAAGTGATGAGTGGCAGCGGGCATTCTCGTGGTGATGGGCACACATGTCCAGGAGGTGGGCCCCTTCCCCTTCAAAAAAAATAATTAATCAAAAACAACCCCCTCCCCCCAATAAATTAAGATTAGATCCCACCAACAAGGAAAGGGCGCCCATCACCCAGAGATATGACACAAACATTAAACAAATGTATGGTCTAGTTTGATAATGACATTCCATTGCTCGTAGGTACTGAGTTTACAATGTATATTTTTAGTAATTTTACCACACCCATCTAGCACCATGACCAACAAACTAATATTACCTATCAGGAATCTTGGTGACGTCGCTAGTGTACTGGCCCATGAGACTTGCGAAGGGGTGACTCCAAGTCTTTTCTCCCATTCAACGGTCAGGATAGGCATGGAGGAGCTCTGCATTGCCACGATGGCTCGTCCAATGAAAGCTGCTATAACAACCACCACCGCCCATCTGCCATCTACCGGGCTCGCTGATTGCCTGGGAACATGATGTCTGGTATCTCCATCGACATCAATAGATGATGCGGACGGTCTGTTTGCCGCCATATCCGTCAGCAGAAAATAATATTTGAGAATACAATGAAGAATATTCTGCGAATAAATAAAGAAACAATGTTATCAGCATCATTTGTTTTTTATTTGACCAATCATGAAAAAGCGCGGATAGAAAAACAATGGCGAGACACAAGTACATAATAAGAATATGCAAGAATAAAAGGAGTAGGAGCGGCATGTGGGTGTCTACTCCTTTGTCATTCATTGTATATGATTGTGTCTTGGGGTAGTGGTTAATTCACATGGCTTTCAATCGTAAGGTTGAGGGTTTGAACCCTAGCCCTGCATTAATGTCATTTTTTCAAGGCATTGTCATTGATCTACATGTGTCACTCTCCATCCAGGTGCGCGTTGATAACTGAGCTAGTAACTTTGGTGGCTTGGCTTGGTAAATGTAATCCACACTGGGTTTCACGTGGCTAAGCCGAAAAGAGGGAAATATTTTTTTTCATTCATGTCTTCAAAAAGTGTCACCAAAAGTAGTAAATGGATGCTAAGGAATACGTGCTAAGGTGAATATAATAAAGTAAATTTTTCTCAAATTTCATAGAGAAATATATACGTATTGTATATATACATATATATAAAAATGAGCGTGTGTGAGTGCGGTGTGGGTATGCGTGTGTGTGTGTGTGTGCGTGTGGTTGTGGGTATGCGTGTGCGTGTGTGTGTGTGTGTGTATCTTCGTAATGTTTCTAAGAAATTTCCTGGGTTGCTTCATGTCTTTTACCTGGTCAATTGGGTTGAAGGGTGACCAACGGCATGAATTGAATTTTGAATTGAAACGGGAACGGCCTCAAACTCTGCCCTTTTTATATTGAAATGTTTGAAGGACTGGACCTTATCCTACAATTAAAACGCGTACCAATTTTGTTGGGAACAAAAAAGTACATCTATTCTGTCCTTGACGACCTTCGTGTTATTTGGAGACCACTTATCTAGAAGGATTATGAATAATTATATTCATTCGGAAAACATTGAAACTATTATGCTTAATAATTGAGAAAATGTCATAACTCATGGGAAAAGAAATGTCTTTATATCACAGTCAGTGCGCTCAAAATACACGGGGGCGATGGGCGATTCGCCCCCGTGAGCTCCATAATCGCCCCCATCAGGTTGTACACGGGGGCGATTGCAAAATTTAAAATCGCCCCCGTGGAATTATAAAATAAAGATTTTCAGCGAATTGAATAATATTGAAAAGGATGCAATTCATAGTTGTACTCGATAATTCTCACTTAACATATTCTCTCTCTCTCTTTCCCTGTCTTGCATAAAGAAAATATGAAAATAATATTTTGCCTTGATTAAGAAAAATTGAAAATTGTATCAGTATTAAACAGGGAGAAGGAAAGGGGAGGAAATTAATCAAAACAAACATTGAAGAATCAAATTCAGTGTTCTTTCGTGATGCATAAGAATGAAAGTACATTAAAAGGTGAAATAATAAATTGAAGTGCGATGATAAATCTATTCTTTGACGTTGATTGATTGAATAAAAAATAATGAAACAATATGATCTGAGGGTCATATATCTTCGAATATTAGAAAGTTTCATCCACCATCGTGTTGTTAATCACTATTTGCAATTTAATTTTAATGCGGTGACGTGTCGGTTACGAGCAGAAGGTTATATCAGGCTTCTATATCCTATAATACTATCAACAGATATCTGGATAGAGACACTTCGTCACATCAAGCTACGAGAAAGTATATCACCATCTCACAGAATTCTACTCGAACACCGCATCGAAATTATGTTCACCTTTTTTTTTCTTCTTCTTTTTTGGTCCCTTTTAGCTCTCCTTTTTTCCTTTTCCTTCCTTCTCTCTCTTTTTTTTAACGGGGGCGGGGGAGACAAAGGCCTTTTGCCCCACCCCCATCCGCAACTTGTTGGCGGGAAAATTGCAAGTGATATCCCCCTTCTTTTTTTTACTTCTTTCTCAATTTTCCATCCCTTAATCTACTCTTTTCCGGTTTGTTTCTTTCCATTTCCGTCCTTCCTTCTCTCTTATTTTGTTTTATTGGGGGGAGGCAACAGCCTGGGAGGTAAGGCCCTTTCGCCGCCCCCCCCCCCCCCCCCCGATTTCCTTCTTCCCCCTTTTCTTTTCTTCTTCCTCTTCTTTCTTTCCCTTTCTCTCCTCTTTCCCTTTCCCTCTTTTCCTTCTCTCTCTCTCTCTTTTGTGGAAAAGGGGGGGGGGGCAGGCCCGCTCACCCCGCTGGATCCGCGCCTGCATCTACCTTATATCTACTAACGTTAGACCCTAATAATGGATCCAGAAGATTGATTGACCTGGTCTCAGTGACGGGTAAACTTTTTGTTTTCTCAATTACTTGGTCTAACCATGAAAACCGTCTAATTTTACTTTAGATTTTCAAACAGTAACAGTTACGACCTAAATTAGGCCTAAGGTCAAGGGCTGTACTCTACATTTTAATAACAAATTAACGTTAACGTTATACTTAACTTAAACTGTTGTTTCTCTGTGATACAAGTGGGAAAGGAACACTTCTTTTTTCAAAAAAAAGAAAGAAGAAAATTCCCCCTTTTTTTTCCCAGGGGGGGGGGGGTGGGGCGGCCCCCGCCCCCCCCCCCCCCCCCCTGGATCCGCCACTGATCACGGGGATAACAGTATACATCTATGTAACAAGTAAATTTCTAAGAGGGAGAATGCCGACTTAAATAAATGATAATGATAAAATACCAAGGAATTTAGGAGTTTCATGGGTACCAATCCAATGGAAATTTGTATTAAAATAAGAGCCCCCGTCAGCACTAAAAGAGCCTCCGTGAGAAGGTTCACGGGGGCTATTTTTTGGGGGAAGAGCCCCCGTGGACAAAAATTTAATTTGAGCCCTGACAGTCACACCAACCAGACGGACACCAGACTGACAATCGACAGAATAATTTTTGTTTAATAGATATTAACCCTAATGACCAAAGATTAGTTGGTTTGGTGTCAGTTTAGCGGTATGACTTAGGCATTGCCACTGCACAATCCTATAAGAATGTCTTGCCCGCGTCTGCTTGACATATTTTTATCAAAATTAGATGGTAGGTAATTTTGCATATAATTATTTCCTAACTGTGATGAAGATAACAATTTGTTATAAACGTTGTATCTGTAAGTTGAGAATTGATGTAATCTATATAAGAAATGTCTATATACAGCAGACGTTAAGTATAATGGTACGGTCACAAAGGTTTGTACGAACCATGCGTTCGTACGAATCTCCCTGTTTTTTCATGGTCTTTCCGAATTTCCATGGTCTGAAAATCGTGATCGTACGGCGTTCGTAATGGCATTTGTGACCGAGACTTGCTCGTTACCCACGTCTTGGGTTTCTGAATAAGGGGAGTTTAATCTTGCTGGTACTAATTTACCTTTGGTAATGATATTAATGCCGTTATACGTACCGTGCATTGAGATCTATTTATAGATCTCTATGTTACCTTGTCACTTACATCTTATATTTTACCCGCATAGTCTGATGTAAATAATAATTTAATGGAATGAAAACAATATTACACGATCGCAAAGGCTTATGCAAAATCTGCACTTCCAATAGCCCTCTCTATATCTTCTGAGATGTGCGAACATTGTATTGATGTGCATGTACTTCTTAATCCTTAATTGATATCAAAGGGATGTACAGTATATAGGGTATTGGAACAACTCCTAGGTTGATTTTGTTTTCGAAAGCAGTTGCGATGGGTTAGTCTAGTCAACATGCACACAAAAGCATAACCCTGCTCCAATTAAGGGCCGCCCCTATTTTCGATTACTGCAACTAACATATTAATAACGTGACACTGTTTGATTACAATCTTCTATAAACACTTACCCTTACCAACGAAAAAAGATGTAATTTCCTGAACGTATTCCTCGTGAATTTTATTGCTGTTCTTCGTGCACTTGAATAGTTGGTTGACCACCTCCTTGGTTGACGTACAGCATCGTGTGTCACGTATATATGTTGAAGCGTATAATAATTGCTTACTTAAGCATGAGGGTTCAGGAAAAACATAATTATTGTTTATGGTCGAATCGTAAAATACCTTTGTGGCATATATACCAGCAGAGATAGACGCGTGGGTAGTGAGTCTCAGTGACTGATGCATCATAACAAGTTTGCAAAACCTGAATTCAGAGTCAGTACTGGGGCAGTCGTAAATTGGTTTTGATTGATGGAGAGAGAGCATAATAACTCTCATTTATTTCTTCCAATATGTACAATAACAAAATAAAAAAAAACTGAACAGTATGTCATGCATTATTTATGTTTACATCAATATATTTGATAACAGAGTAATACATTCATATAAGCCTGTATAATAGAAACAAATACGAAGAAATGAAAGAAGGGAGCGTCCCGAAAAAAAACCTTAAGGGCTTGTTAGGAGGGGATCACCAGAACAAATATATATATATATATATTTAAAAAAACAAACAATAGTTATATATTCAGACGAATCATGCTAACGACACAAAGAGTACCGGTGTATGGTGCCATATTGCACACCAGCCATGCCGAAAGGCCACTGAACCCAAACGGGTTGAATAGAGGCCTGTCAAAAAAAATAAGGCGAAGGTCATATGAATTTGTTGTTTCCTGATAACAAAAATTGATTTTACCCACTTATCTTATTGTACTATAGTATGTGGGAAACTGTGCAACCTTTACATTGAACAGACTTATTTTATTACAAAAACGTGCAAATACGTGTTATTATACAAACTCTCATTTTTAAGCCTCGATATGTTCTCTTTTTCAAAAACTGTACATTCTAAAAGTATCTGATTGTCATGTTACTCAGGTCGCACCCTGTATGTACAATTATTTCAAAGGTGTTCTGCCATCAGTATTTTAATGAATATCTTATAAATAACAAGTACGCCGAAAGATATCGAACCAGGAACTCCAGTAACCTGTATATATGTTCTTTTTATTATCATAATATCTCAAGGACCACTGTGAAAAATACATTGGGCCTAATCTCTGGAATTCCTTTTCTGTTGAACTTAAATCTTGCCCGTCACTTAACTCTTTTAAATGAAATCATAGACATGATATCGAGCTCCTACCGTCATGACAATTGATCAACGTATCCCTTTATTTATAATGTTTGTTTCACCTCGGGTGTTAGTTTATATTCTGTTTGACTGGTTTGTTCAGTCATATTCTGTGCTTGTATTACATATTGTCCAATGTATATATTTGTTAGGGTTATGCCTCGAAAGGCCAATGTCCTATGCGGTTTCCGTCCACATTATGGTTTTACTGTAATGAATTGCTTTAATATTATGCTATTGTACAATATGAGAAGGTAAGAATGTTTCTCAATTTCTTCAGAAGTCTAAGAAAATCACACCATCAACTTTGCATTGTTAAGTATATAGCATAATATATTGTGAGAAATACAACTATTTATCCATTTCTTCTGGGGAAAAACCCAAACAGATTAAGGGATTAAAGAGATCACATCATCAAACTTGTAGCACAACACGATATGAGAAAGCAAAACTGTTTCTCTATTTCAACATTTCTTCCTAAAAAAAAAAGAGATCGCATTATCAAACTTGTAGCACAATACAATATGAGAAAGCAAAACTGTTTCTCTATTTCAACATTTCTTCTGGAAAAAAATAAAGAAATTACGTCATTTGTTATCAAAGTGTAATATACTTAATGTGAAAATAAGAGGCACAAATATTGAGAATGTTGAGAGTACAAAATACCTTGGTATTAGTATAGACAACGAAATGAAATGGGATGCTCATATAAATATAATGTGTCAGAAATTTAGTAAACTTATTGGCTTCCTTTGTAGATTAAGACACTTTATGAATGAATCTGATTTGAATCTAATTTACAACACCATAATTATGCCACCTTTTTAATATGGAGACATGATTTGACAGTCCACTACTAGATCCTCCCTTTCAATTTTACAAAAGCTTCAAAACAGGGCGGGCCGTGTGATAATGAAAGTAAATCCTTATTCTCATACATCCAACCAATATCTTCATGATACTCTAAATTAGGACTTTCAAGATTGCCGTTACAAAAAGCATTATGTACTATGAGTGTTAAGATAATAAATAATTACACCCCGTCTTATATGTCAAATAATATCAAATATCGCACGTATAATTATTAATTTCGCTCGTCCCAAAATCTAGATCTCCCCAAACCGAATTCAAATAATTGCACGAGAACATTCTTCTATAGGGGGCAACACAATATAACCAACTACCAAAATACATCTGAAATGCAACTACATTAAGATCCTTCCATACCACAATAACTGCTAATTTTTCTTAAAGGGATAGTTGAGTTCTGTTTTCTGACCGCAAATGCATTCAAAGTGCATGGTTATTGCTCTAATTCTTATCTATGACATTTCTAGTACCCTTTTAGAACCTAAAATTGCTATGAAGGTAATTTTAGACCGCAAAATGTGTGAAATTTAGCCAATACGATCATACCAATTCAGCTCCACTTCCCCAAAAATACGGTGACCGTTAATTAATTATTTAATTAAAAATAACAATAAATAATAATATATAAACCAAGAAAATGCTAACAATAAAGCCAACATCGGCATTGGCTGAAATACGACGTAAAAGGCGCTATTTCGTTTGTTCGACGGCTTTTTCAAATTATCTAATATTTGTGGTGGTACACAAGTATTAGAAAGTAATTTATGGATATTTCAGCCGTCTCTGAACCGATTTTGATCAACAACAAAAAAGATTTTTGTCATGTAAAGGCAGGCTTTACTACTTCAGCTAGAAGGGATTAGACCACCCAGTGAGCCAGCGAGGTCACTGTGACAGGTGGCTATCTCATTAACTCAGCTCTCATTTAACATTAGAAATAGAGGATCATGGGGGACCAACAGGCACCGATTGGGGAAGTTTTCTATATAGAGGGAGCAAATAGCTACAAGTAGGACAGTGTGCCTTTAAATTGTATGTTCTTTCAAATTTGACACTCAGTTTTTCATTATCTCCAAACAAATTATTTTGTGTAGCGCCCTTTGCAACATAACTCAAATGATTGTTTTGCATAACCTTGTGTGTGTGTGTGTGTGTGTGAGCGCGCATGTTATTATTTTAATTTTTTGTGTAATTATGTATTTTTAAAAAATGTATATTAATGTTGTGTTTGTATTCTGTTTTATGTCGCTTTAATTAAAATATTGTAGTGTGAGGACCCCAAGGAAGGAAAGTAATGTTCTTTAAACATTGCTAAATTGGGCTTTCCTCCGATTTTTGTCTATGTACATTTATTAAAGTTTCGTTTTGTATATTTCACCATGTATAATATCTTTACCTGATTTCGGAAATATGAACGAAAACAACAACTACAACATCATCAAACAAACTTGTAGCACAATATAATATGAGATTTCTTCGGCAATTCTCCAGAAGACTAAAAGAATCACACCATCAACTTTGCATTGTTACGTAGCATAATATAATATGAGAAAGTATAACTCTTTATCCATGTCTTCTGGAGAAATCCGAAAGATTAAGATATTAAAGAGATGACATCACCAAACTTGCAACACAATACGATATGAGAAAGCAAAACCGTTTCTCTATTTCTCCTGAAACGATGTGGAGATCACAACATCAACTTTTTTAAGTTACGAGTAATATTATATGGGAAAGCAATGCTGTTACGGTTTCTCTATTTTTTTCATGAAGAAAGAAAGAATCAAAAGATCACACCACATCACATCATCAATCTTTTGCAGTGGTTATGGTATATAATAGCAAAATACAATATGAGCAATTAACTGGTTCTCCATTTCTTTTGACAAAAGATAAGATTAAGAAATTACGTCAAATCACATTATCAAACTTGGTAGTAGTTATAGCATATAAAAGCACACAATAATATTGTTGGTATCCAAATTAAACTACCTTATTTTGTCCCTCCCTGATCCTGGTGAAACTTTTTTGAAAGATATAAATGCTCACTTTCATAGATTTATATGGGGGGAGAAACCTGAAAATATAAGTAGAAATCAAATGTCACAAAGTTATTCAGACGGAGGGGTTAAAATGATAGATATATACGCACATTGCCAATCATTAAAAAATATCCTGGATTAAGAGATTGGTAATTGGCTCAAAAGATAGCAATATCCTCTGTCTTTTGCAATCTTTCTTGCCTGAACTGCAAGATTTATAATTATATAGGCCTATGGGAAATAATTATTTTCGGGAACTGGCAGGTAAAACAAAGAGCCTTTTTTGGAAAGAAATGTTCATGGTTTATAGTACGCTCTTGTCCATGCATTTTGAACAAATTTCTTACCAACCCTTATGGAATAATGATTACATTAAAATAGGCAATAGCTCAATATACTGTATAGTATAAAATTGTGTAAAAAGGGAATTCGTTTTGTCAACGATATTTTGGAGACAAATGGTGATTTTTTTTTATTTTTTATCTCTGGAACATTTCCAAGAAAAGTATAATATTCAAATAAATTTTCTTTTTTATCGTGGATTATGCGATGCAATTAGACAAGGATTTAACAATTGTACTATTTTTAACAAGGTGCCACAACCTCTTTTCCCATATACAATGGCATTTGTTATGAAACATATTAAAGGTTGTTCACATATCTATGCAATTTTATTGCAGAGAAGAAAAGGACTATGTAAAAGTTTACTTAAGTGGAAATGCATTTTCGACCTGGATGATAAGAGTTGGGAAACATATTGTTCTATTGGATTTAATTGTACCATTGATGTGGGCTTACGATGGTTTCAGTTTAAAGTTTTACAACGCATATTATATATGAACGATCTACTGTTGAAAATGAATTTAGTCCCAAGAAAAGAATGTCATTTTGTAATGAACAGATTGAAACAGTTATACATCTGATATGTGATTGTACGCTTGTTAAACATATTTGGGATAGTTAGAGCACTGAAATTATACTGGAACCGGAAATAAATTAACATTTACATTACAAGATAAATTATTTGGTTTAAGAGGTTCAAATAATTATGCATTAAATTGTATACTGATTGTGGTGCGACAGATGGTGTATACTTGCAAAATAAAGAAACAATTGCCCGATTTTGATAATGTTAGAGTTTCAATTATAAATTATTTCAAAAACGAAAAGTATATTGCAGATTCGAATTGTAGAAATAATAAATTCACATGAAATTGGTGTCAATTCAGGAATTTGTTTACATAAAATGATAATTTTTGTTTTCTCCATGAATATCAGAAATGAACTATTGAAGATTTTGTTAGTTTTCTGTTAACTCAACAGTTCAATAATACTTGTATCATGATATTCCAATTTTATTTATGTTATAAATGTAAATTACCTTGAATATATATTTGTTAATGTGTTTCAAATGAAAATCAATAAAATCCCTGTGGAGGGAAAAGTATGGAGAAAAAAATATAAATGCAAAACTATGATAATGAGAAAGTAATAGATTGAGAGATCACGCTGGATCACAACATCAAATGTGCGGTACATAGGTAGCACAATAAATATTTAAAAAAGTATGAAAGAAGGTCAATACCTCATTGACTGGTGATAATCATTACTAGTTCTTGTAATCAATCCACTTGGATGTGCCTTTTTCCTCTGACTGTGACTGGGTCATAATGCTAAAGTTTAAATTACCACACATGTTCCGGCGGTCGATATTCTACAGTTACTGTAACCAAATTTTAACTTCGACCCTCGACCAAACAATTATATATAACCCTTATCTTACACCTTAAACCTAAAGCCAATAGCGACCTCAACACTGTGTCTTTGATGAAATAAAGCCTGGGGAATATACCCGTATCACGGTAGTGCTTCTAGTACAGTATCATAGCCCTACTACGATCAATGACGAAGCTTGCACGTGGTGAAATTCTGCACTTATTCAAGTTATTTAAGACCATTTAGTAGGTGATTAAGACATTTTGTAATCTCGCCTGACAAAACAAGCCATTTTACACCATGAGCATTCTTATCCACCTTATCAGGGTGATAGCAGCGAATGGCATGAATCAGTAGCTTCTTCTGTGAACTCTTCGACGACGACGACGACGATGCACAAGGTATCTTCGACTCATCAATCCCTTTAGGAGGCCACTGTTTGTATACTCGTTCGACGAATTTGTCAACGGGTAACTTTTTGAGACTTTCCAATTTCTTTAGAACGCCTTTGAGTTGTTCCTTTGCAATCTCTTTCTCCTTAGCTTCCTTTTGTTCTTGTTCTCGACGCGCCTGTTCATCTGCGAGTAGTAAACAAAAAAGTAAAAAAAAATAAAAGGGGTACTTGCACCCATATCTCCATGTGGTTTCCTCTTTATGATAAGAATCATTTTTGCACTTATATTTTGTTTAATAATATTATTCCTGGGCCCCAACTTTCCTAGATAAATTATGTTAAAAGAAATGGTTATACTGATCAGTGTAGAAGTCTCTAACTAATGTATACGCAGGAGTATAATGAGCTAACTTATTACCTTTGGCTTTTGATAAACATTTCTGGACGATATCTTTTTGGTACTGGACGTCCTTCTCCAGGTCAGTGACGTTTACTTTGAAGCTTGAATCCGCACTTGTACATCTTTTCTTTGCTTCATTCAGGGTTGTACTACAGTCATCCAGGTATCTATAGATACAATATCAACAAACACTAAATGAGTGCAAAGCAACACTTTTCTGAAGAGACTTTCAAAAAGTTAACCTGAAGCAATTTCAGTAGCAATAGTGTGTGTCATCTATAGACCTGGGCCCTGTTTCATTTCACTATAGTTAGGCCAAAAAAAAAAATCATTTGGTTGTCCTCGACCGCCCGCCCGTCATTTTCGGGCCGCTCGCATTTTTTTTTTTTTTTTTATTTCATTTTTTTAAATATTTTTAATTCAATTTTTTTTTTTTTTTTTTTTTTAATTTAATTTTTTTTTGGGGGGAGCAATCTTAAATGCCAAACATACCATTTTATGCATTTGCAAGGATAAAAATGCGTCCCGTTGCCAGTTTTGTCTTTTCAGTACGCAATTAGGTATTTATTAAACTTGCCATTTTTATTTTTCTATGTCAAAATGCCGTTCATTCAAATCAGGTTTTGAGCATTCTTAAACTCATTTTAAAGCCCATCTGTACTAGTTTACAGGAGGGATTAGACCACCCTGCAAGGTCACTGGACAAGTGGTTATCTCATCTAATCAGCCCTTAGTTAAAATAAGATAAAGAGGATCATTGGGGACCAATGGTCACCGATTAGGCATTGTTTGCTACATAGAGGGCGCAAGTAGCTATAAGTAGTACAAATTAATGGAGATTTAAAAGGTGCTGTATTTCAAAGCCCAAAATACTTTCTGTGTTGGTCTTGATATTCATTGTACATTAAACTAGTCTTTTACCATATTAAAGTGTTTTATAGACTTTGTTTGTTTAAATGCTTGACAATCCCAATGATTTTTTGTTTATGGAAAACAAAATATAAAAAAAAAAAAAAAAATGGGGAAAAAAAAAAAAAAGACACACAAAAAATGAAGTTTAAAAAAAAAAAAAAAAAAAAAAAAAAAAAAAAAAAAAAAAATCCGCCCGCCCGCCCCTAATCCAGAAAAGCAATCGAGGACAACCAAACATTTTTTTTTTTTGGCCTTATCAATAACAAGTTACAATAACTGTTACAAGCTACATAAATTGTGGTATTTGATTGGCTGAGAGTAAAGTTGTCATTATAATTTAGCATTTGTCATTGATAACGAGTTTTATAAAATAAAAAAAAAGGATATTGCATCAAGTCTTTCGTCTTTTTTATGCATGGCTGATCGTCAACAAAACGGAGTTAAGTCTTTTGTCAACTGTTTGTTGCTATTGCAGGCAGCCAGTGAAAATGAACTTGTTTAATCAAATTATGGAAATGCAACCATTACTTTAAACAAACAAAACTTTGTTATTCCTCCCTCATTTTTCCTAATTGGAGTGTCATATAAAAGGGTAGAAATTGAACTTTCTAAAAATGATATTTTCTCTTTGAAATTCAGATACCGCCCGCCAAATGACTTTTTGGTTTCCTCTCTTCAAATTGTTTTTAATTGCTCATGCGTAAAATATGCATCATTTGAGTTGCACCAAATAAAAGAAGATGATCTAAGCTTTACAAATATGTGTCATTTATTAATTATAATTGTGATTAATTTATGATAAAACATCGATAATTCTCGGTTTCGTTTTTTCTGGGACGCACTGTATATTGTGTGTCCATCCTCACATTTGGTGTCTTTTGGAGAAACTAAGGGCGCGTTCATGCTTGATTTTGAAGGTAGAATGAGCGATCTGAAACGCTCATCGTAAACGCTCATCGTGATCGCAGTTCCACGGTGTAGCTGTTCATGCTTACTTCTCTGGCTCATCCAGGCAATTCTCCTTGTGTGGCATTGTGTGACCTTCACTGTGCATGCTACGTAGACCCACTAGAGGTCAGTGCGTTGACCCCATTTAAACGCGTTTACAATAGTAAACGCATCTTTTTGTGAGTTTACGATCGGCGTTCGTGATCGCCGTTTTTCGGTGATTCTACAAAAGTGAGCATGAACGCAAGCGTGTTTTAAACTAAACACGTAACAGATGCCTGATTCTGGCCGTCAAAATCAAGCATGAACGCGGCCTAAGTATAAACAAAGGGTTATTACAGTTACAAGTAACTCCTTGGTATAACTCTTTTTAAAGATGCTCACACATAACGTACCCTTGGCAGCTCTTGTATTCTTGGTGCTGCAGAACATCTTTTCCTTTTCTGAAATAGATATTTGCGATGCGAATGTAGCAGCTGACCTTAGCGTCACATTCAGGCATGTAACCTACGTACTCCTTGAGGGCAGTGATCCGATCTAGAGGAGTCGAAAACAAATAAACAAAGACATGTAGGAGTTGATAAAGGTACGACCCACGAGACCGACAATGTTGTTCTCGGTCTCACAAGCCTTTTGAAACGTTATATGATTTTTTTAAGAAACGTAAACAACACTTTATTCTTTGCTCCACTGGTAGGTTTAGGGGGCACAAGCGGCCCTTGCTCCCTTTTAGGTACACAACTACGTACATCTTATTAAAGGAATAGTTAAATTCGATTGCAGAGGGCGCTACACAAAATATTAAAAAATTGTGAGATAATGAAAAACTGAGTGTCAAATTTAAATGAAAAAAAAAATCATCTTTGTTACAACAAAATCGGTTCAGAGACGGCTGAAACATTCATAAATATAACATTTTCTAATATTTGTGTACTACCACAATTATTAGATAATTTGACCTAGCCGTTGAAAAAAAGAAATAGCGCCTCATACGTTTTATTGCAGCCAATGCCGGGGTTGCCATTTGTTGGCTTTTTCGTGTTGGTTATAATACGCACAGCCAGCCGGCCCATGTATTGTTAATTTATTGTTATTATTAATTAATTTATTAATTAACGGTCACCGTTTTTTGTTTAAGTAGAGCTGAATTGGTATGATCGTATTGGCTATATCACACATTATGCGGTCTAAAATTACCTTCATAGCAATTTTAGGTCATAAAAGATCACTAGAAATGTCATCAATAGTAATAAGAGCAATAACCATGCACTTTGAAGGCACTTGCGGTCTAAAACAAGAACTCAATTATCCCATTAACATTAACTGTCTGTCGTTTTTGAATGAACCAATAATTACGCAGTATGTACGAAGAAATTGATTTTATGAGGACCTAGTCATACCCATATACATTTGTCGTGGTAAAGTGATTAGCTCTTGACTCTCAATCTTGGGGGTTCATGGTCTAATCCCAGTCCGACATACACTATGGATCACAAGGTTCGCGGTTCGAGTCCTGCTGTGGCACTAACGTCCTTTGTCAATACATTAATCCACATTTTGCCACTCTCCAGCTACTGGTAGAAATGGGTACTTTGCAATTACTGGGAATAAAAACTTACAGGGCCCTCAGGATAGCTTCATTAATACTGATATGGCTATCCTCGCTATGTAAGACCAAATTATCAATCATCATAATTATGACTTTTATTATCAATCAAATCTTGACAAATATGTTTATCAATTAGGTGGGACATAATTTCTATTCAACGCGAGTACCTTCGTCATTTCTTGGTGCGATCCATGTTCTGATGTCATCTAGACATTCCTTGATAGATCTCTCCAGATGTTTGCCCCATTCTTCGACCATGCAGTTCCTTTTCGTGTAAGCGGTGCCGAAGTTCTGCAGAGCCTCTTTAAAGTGCGCATGTATCACCTGTTCCGTAAAATAGGTATGCATTGCGAAAATAAAAAGCATGCCAAACAATTGTAGCTTTATATATTAATAAGAATAACGGGTTCTTGTACAGTGCTTTAAGGCTAAAAAGTCATGATAAATGTGACCTTGAAATCTAGTTCATAGTAAGAACTAATGTCTAGTGATACCCATATTTATATTCTTTCTGCCACGGATGACTAAGTAACAGGGTTCTTTAAAAGTGCTGTCAAAATCTAATTGTACCAAGGAGGATATTAAGTTTGGGATGATGAACCAGATGCAGGCCATATGTAAGTGCTATTTTGGTCTTAGTGATACCCTAGTAGGGTGGGGGGGGGGGGGTAGTAGAGTATTTGGTCAAGGATCGATTACGGTCTAGCATTATGTCAAGGTAGGGTGATCGGGGACGGAACCTAAACACATTTACAAACCTTTCGCTCATCAGGACATGCATTTATCTTCAGTTTAGCTAGCTTCCAATGAACAGTTCCGGTGTTCTTTGCCGCTGAAACCAAATCATCATCCTTTTGAGAACTGGCGTAAGCTTTCTTGTAACACTCCAGAGCACTCTTTAAAAAATAGTAAAGGGTTCATTAATTTAAATTAAAAATTAGTTGATAAGATGTATACATTGAATCGTCTTCCAGTGAGCCAACAATTACCAAGGTAAACAAATTACCCACAGTAAACATAGAGACAGTTACATCCAGGAACTGAAAGCAAATTATACCTTTAGTCACGCCGCCGAATCGACTCCAAACATATTGCTCCGATTGTCTCATTTTCGGTCGCTGGACGTTTATAGCAGACGACAATCGACGGATTAGACGACACTTGGTAGTGAATTTGTATGTGAGATTGCTTTGCTAAATATAAAATACAAGAACATTTTCCATATCTTTAAACTATCATTGATATCTAATAATTAAACAGTTATTAAACTGAACCTACCAAACTACATAATACAATGAAATACTTGACTTAAAGTAGGGGAGTTTGATGTGGTGCACGGGGTGGTGCAAAATTGCACCCCTCTGTAAATAATCGAATAGTCCATGGCGATCATGAATGTTCATGTTTTTGCTTACCTCGGCAAAATGTTTGCTTATCTTCAATGGAAAAATTGCGGTGGGGGGGGGTTGGATGAAATGGACATAATGAACCGATCAGAACTGATCTATTATTATTCATGCTTCTTATCCTTCGTGTGCTTGACCTAAAACCTTGCAATCGCCTGGCAAACTGAGTCCAAAGTTCGACTTGTTTCACATGTGTTATGTAGGCAATGGCGAGCTTGCAACCTATTTTGATCAAATCACGGTGGGTGAACTTTCAAAAGTCAATGGGACATGATGTTTCCAATGAAAGAGCTAGTGTTAACGTACGTCGGGTGGATGTGCTTTTCGTTAAAACAAAAAATGAATTTGTTACGATTTTTTTGTTCTAAAATTCCATAGGCTTACATGTTAGGCTGCTAACTCTGACGATAGGGGGCGTTGTCAAATGAGACTAAACGGTGCGACGTAAAGTTCGTGTTAAGAGCTAGTTCGTGTAAAGGTCGGCGTAGTGACCGTCTGAACAATATACTGTAGATCTAGAGGGATATTTCCATTCAATGATATCGCACATAATTGCCTAGAAATAATGGTCTTGAAGATATACTTTCAAAATGAAAAGATCCGTATGTAAAGGCAGAACATTCTGAATGGTCGAGTTGTCGTGTATGAATGCAGAACAGTAAACGTACGTGGGGACGAATTGCACAAAGGGGGGGAAATTTCAACAACTTTATTTTTCTCCATGAACATTATTTCGGGGGTCGGGAATCCGGCCAGCTAGCCGATTTCCGGCTCCCTCAATCGAGGGGGTGGGAAATACCCTCACAATTTTTGTTAAATATTTTTTTTAAAGAGAAATTCAGAACGCTGAAGTACAGTTTCAAACGAAACCCGTGGCACACGTAAAATGGCCCATAAGGGGATCGCAGATTGTGTTCACCTTTTTTCCTTTTAAACCAAATTTGAGAGCTTTTTGTCATGTTTCTTTTTGTCCCCCACCTACCCCCACCCCCTCCATGGTCTGAGCTTTTCCTGATCAGTAAATTAATATTAGTACGTTACCTTGAAGCGATCTAATTTGGCCTTGTCGCTTTCCTGATCACGAGCTGACTTGAAAAACGTGTTACCCTTTTCTCTTGACATTCTCGATGTGTCATGGTGTGTTGTCTGTCCGGCACCTAGACAAACAAACACAAATGTTGTGTTAGTCAGGGAGATTATACAAAAAAAATATAAAGTACTGTTCACAATTTACAAAATATATCAAACAACACTTCCAAAATAGACTGTGCATGACAGCAGCATGTCTTTCAATGGAGGGCTCAATAAGAAGAAAAAAACACTAACATATTTTGTTTTAAAGTAGACTAATACGGGATAATTAGTAAGGACAAGCGGAATGTAAATTACATGAAAATTATATAATTATAATAAACTCTACTCCTTCATACCCCCTTCTCTCGATGACAATTACGCACCCCCCCCCCCCCCCCCTCCCCACCCCCAAGAGCTCCTCGTGCCCAGAAATTCGACAAACGTGATGCTACTGATGCATATATGGATGGGTCGGGTCACTTTGGTTTTCTTTTTATTTGCAATAAATTTATACTAGTGTTTAGACGCATTTATGCTGATGTGAAATAACTAAATATCTTGATAACCAAAGTATTTATTAAGTTTCTCACCTTTACGTTGTTGCTCATGCGCTGTATCTCCACCGGGAGACTTCTCTGTGCCGTGTGGTGCTTTGGCAGGATTGCTGCCATCTTTGGCGCCATGGGACCCCGAGGTTCGACCAAAGTGCGTTTCATTCCAGTCATTGTCGGCTACAACTGGACTGACAAAAGTGATGCATTTTGCGAAGTATCCCTTGGGTCCTACGTACAAATGGAATTCCACTTGATCTTGAACTGCAACCGGCTTGAACGATACGTCAGAGACATGAAAGAATACCTTGCTGTAGGTTTCATCCACCTTTATAAACCCGAATCGACGTCTGTTTAGATATCGCGTCACAACGCCAGTTGCATCACCATTCAGGAGCGCCTCCTGGTTCACAGCTTCATCAGGTTCAGAGTCAGAATCTTCAGCAGCAAGATTTAGAACCTCAATAGATTCTGCATAGTACCCTTTTGGTCCTACAAACAAATCAAACCTCACCTCATCTCCGACTTCAATGTATTTCTCTTGAACATCTGAAATATGAAAAAACACTTTGTTGTAAGTGTCATTAACTCGGATAAAACCAAAACGACGTTTGTCATTGTACTGCTCCACTACTCCAGCAACTTCTTCATGAATAGGTGCCTCGTCGGACTCAGACTCGGACTCGTTATCATCATCATTATCGTCATCATTATCGTCATCATTCAGAACCTCAATAGATTCTGCAAAGTACCCTTTTGGTCCTGCACACAAATTAAATATCACCCCATCTCCAACTTCAATGTTTTTATCTGGAACATCTGAAATATGAAAAAACACTTTGTTGTAAGTGTCGTCCACTCGGATGAAGCCAAAACTACGTTTGTCGTTGTATTGATTCACTACACCGTATTCACCTTGTTGAATAAGTTCCTCCCCCGACTCAGACTCGGTCTCATTATCTTCATCATTATCGTCATCATGATCTCCATCATTCACAACCTCAATAGATTCTGCAAAGTACCCTTTTGGTCCTGCACACAAATTAAATATCACCCCATCTCCAACTTCAATGTTTTTATCTGGAACATCTGAAATATGAAAAAACACTTTGTTGTAAGTGTCGTCCACTCGGATGAAGCCAAAACTACGTTTGTCGTTGTACTGATCCACTACTCCGTATTCACCTTGTTGAATAAGTTCCTCCCCGGACTCAGACTCGGACTCATTATCGTCATCATCCAAAGTTAAAAACTGGACAGATTTTGCTATGTATCCCTTGGGTCCCATATACAAGTCAAATGTCACCTCGTCGCCAACTTCAACGGACGAGTATGAGACTTCTGAGATATGGAAAAACACTTTGGCATCATCATAAGTTATGAAGCCAAATCCACCTTTCTTTTTAAAGTTCACTACTTCTCCAGTCACACCGCTGTCAATGAAGCTATCATTTGACATGATGAACTAACAGGTTATTCGATCGTGAAACTAACAAGTTATTCGATCAGTATCTTATCTATCTTTGTCACGACAATGCTGACATATGTACATGTATACATACCCTACACCATTTGAAAAGATATCAGCCGATCTACTTCAAGCAACGAACGGTATGTCGATAATGGAAACGAGCAATATCGTCCTAAATTATGTCGCGAATTGTAAGTCATATGACCTGAATGTAAGCAATGAATTACTCGTCAAGCTGTTGTAATCAAATACGTGTGAAACACACCAAGTTCGAATAAGATACATGTAGCTAAAAAGCACACAATTGAATCGTAGTATCATCGTCAGTGTTTCTGTTTTCGGATTGCGCAAGATCCGGGGATTCCCCACTGACCTTAGCCTTTAAACAAGGCCACATGTCTGATAGACGCCGAGCGACTAAAAAGAGACTAATCGCGAAAACCTGAGTGAACGCCAGTGACGGTCGTCACTCGATCGCGCGTTCACCCCGGGTATCTAGACTCATCTCAGCCGCTTAGCCAGAGTCACGAGGCCTTGTCAAAAGGCTACACTGACCTCAGATCTCTGGTAGAGGTCAGTGGGATTCCCATGTTAGACACGTCTTTAGTATGGAGCGCCAAGTGTTAACCCAACCTTTTTGTACAATGTATGGCTATTTTCAAAAATATAATAGATAAAACAGCATCTATTGACATGATTGTTTGTTGTTGTTGTTGTCTTGGGTGGAAAGAGAGAGGGGGTGATAGAAAGAAAAAAAGAATTAGAAAGAGAAAGAGAGAGAGAAGTGAAATAATTTCTTTCACATACAATATGCCAGTGGGTATTTCCACCCAAGTCAAATGTTCGAAAAATAGACATCGCAGACATCGACAAATAGATTTCTATTAAAAAAACAAAGTCATACAATGCAATCGCTGGAATTAAGTACAAAGTACAAGTACGCTGACAAATGACTCATTGAAATTGGAAAATAAATTTGAGATTAATTCATATTTATTTCATTCTCATTATCGGTTTAATATGGAAGACAAAGAGATCAGGGTAGTAAATAATTCAGAAAACAGAAAGAGGCTTGAAACTCGGAAAGCAAGGCTTGTGTTAGGAATGCCCATTACAAATTAAGACAAGTTACTGTAAATCTGAGAAGAGCATTGGGCATTAAGTGGATAAGTTTATTTGAATTTACATGTTGATAATTCGAGTTATACCAAGAAAAAGAATACCAAACCGACAACACACCGAACATAAATTTACATTAACTATAAAGAGTCAGACACAACTTCGAAAAATCGAGTACAGGCAAATACTTGGAAAACAGCGAATAACGTACGCTCGGTGAATTTAGCACACTCAACGTTGTAAGAGGCAGTGCGTACAAAAGGCATTGGATTTTTTTTTCCGAAGTCAACCGAATGTTGATATAGAATTGTTGGTAAAATAATGCTGTTCTTGGAGATTGGAATATATTTAGAGAAGAATCCTTTCCACGTGTATTTTTGTATTGTATTGTATTCATTAAACTTCATTGATGTACATCAATAATCTTTTTATAGACATATAAATCATATAAATATATAAACAATGCAATATAACAAATCGATATTCTGTTTGTAAACATATATCATATAAATCAATTTACAATGCAGTTTAGCAAAACAAAATGAAAATTATATACAGCAGAAAAACTCTTTTTTTCTTCTTGTAATAACATGACACATAAAGCAAGAAGTATATAATATTATGTGTCATAATACATCCGGAGATTTAGATATATAAAACCTGTTTGTAATATAGCAGTTTTCTAAATAAATTAAAACTCATGCTATACAAAATAGGTAAATGAGGTACATGGAATGCAATAGATAATCGTTTCGCCTAAACAAAAATGACGTAATAGTACCTATAGTATATGCGCCTTACTGTAAAATTCAACTTTTGCTTTGTTGTTACATAGTATCTGAAGTTTACCCCTCACTGCAATTATGTTTTTGGTGAACGAAGATAAAATATCTATTATATCTTTATTGTCTAATCTCATTATATATATATGTATTTTTCTGGATATTCCAAGTTACTTAAATTTTCCTCCAACTTGCTAATTTTTTTAAAGAAAATCTACTTGTAAATCTTAATATTTATCACATTTCAAAATTATATGAAATTCATATCCTATTAGATTCATATTGCAGTCTTCACGAAATCTTAGATTAGGGTGCGTTTTTTCTGGTCTTTTATATATATCTTCCCGTTTCTATGGGTAAGTTGTGTGCGCACATTTTACGCAGGAGTGTATCAGATATACTCCTTTTCACATAAGAATACTGTATGATACAACAAACTTTCATCGGTTGGGTATAATCATATAATGTAGTTCATGAAATCTTTTTAGAACTACTCCACAGAGGAATACCAACAGTGCTGTTTAAAACTACAGCCCTCATTTTTCCCCTCTTCGACTTTGCGGTCTGCTCATCACAACCTTCTCAAACGCGATCACTCCTATCCTCTTTCTATTTCACCTCATTTTTTGTGTACACAACAATGAAAGAATAGTATGTTGTACGTGATTAATACAACTTAATTCCATTATCATCTCTTTCTTTCCCTTCTCTTTATACTTCAGCCTCAATTTCTCTAAACGCCCCATAAGTGGGTTCTTTTGACAAAAGAACAATATCAACAACCTTTTTAGTAACGCTACCACATGGTGTTAACGAAAGCCTCAATTTGAGCATATAAATTAACTTTTTGCAAAATCTTAATGGTTAGTCTAGCCCTTGTGTGGCCATGTAGACCTGGAACTAAGAAATAATTGGTTTGTTAAAGGGATAGTTGAGTTCTGTTGCAGAGGGCGCTACACAAAATATTTTTTGTGAGATAATGAAAAACTGAGTGTCAAATTTGAAAGAACATAATATTTAAATGACAAAATCATTTTTGTTTGATCAAATTCGGTTCAGAGACGGCTGAAATATAACGATTTCTAATACTTGTGTACCACCACAAATATTAGATATTTTGAAAAATTTGAAAAAACCGTTGAAAAAAAACGAAATAACGCCTTTTACGTCGTATTTCAGCCAATGCCGATGTTGGCTTTTTTGTTGGCAGTTTCGTATTGCTTATATTACCCACAATTAGCCGGATCATGTATTGTTATTTTTAATTAAATAATTATTTAACGGTCAGCGTGTTTTTTTTAAAGTGGAGCTGAATTGGTATGATCGTATTGGCTAAATTTCACACATTTCGTCGCTGTTTTCACGAAGTGACGGTAGTGAAAAAAAATTGCATTCACTTTGCGTTAAGATTTTCCTCACTACCGTCACTTCGTGAAAACAAGGACGATTTTGGGGTCTAAAATTACTTTCATAGCAATTTTAGGTTCTAAAAGGGCACTATTAATATCATTGATAAGAATAAGAGCAATAACCATGCACTTTGAAGGTATTTGCGGTCTGAAAACATACGTTCTATGTAAATAAACCATTGTCCTCAGTTATGAGATACTAGTGGCATCTAAAAGAACAATCCTGTTTAAGGAGAAATCAAATGAATAAATGTTGAAGAGTATGAAAAGGTTGCATTTATAGTACCTCAATATTATTGTCATACAGTCTCAGTGTCTACGAAATTGGCGAGATTCAAGGAATTAACAATCATGTTTATGAATTTGTTTGAAAGACACCTTGTACAATTGAAGATGCCTACGTAATTGATCATTTTATGCTAAACAAACAAAACATGCATGACAGTGATGTATACTGTTGTCACCATTCATAGGAGGGGGTGGGGGTAGTTCACTGATGTTCTGAAGTAAAGATTGACAGAATAGTGACATGACCAGCAGTTGTAAAACTATAATAATAATGCTTTAAAAATTAAACATTAATAATAAGATTAATAATAACAATAATAACTAGACTTGAATTCGTCACTTTGACGAATTAGGTGATACGTATGTTTATGTGTAACATAATGAAGAACGCATTTTCACGATTTCATCTTTCGTTTTACTACTCTCATTATGGTATATCCATGAGTCAAATTTCAATTGTGTAGGGCAGAGGGAGATAGAGCAAGAGAATAAGAGGGAGGCAAGGCAAGAGAGAGAGAGACGTAGGGGGTGAAAGAGTAGAGAGAGAGAGATAGATAGATGCAGAGACAGACCAAAACAGGAGAGGGGCAGAACATGAGAGGAGAAGGAAAAAAGGGGCAAGAGAGAGGAGAGGAGAGGGAGAGAGAGAGATGCAATTGAGAACAATGCCTTCCATTTTTCTAGCATAAATAAGCTCTTGTGAATACTGATCATGAAAGTGTTGCCGATAATTTAAAAAAAAAACCGATTACGTTCATGAATACAATGATGACGATATTAGATATTGGTGGTATAGCGCCCCCTTCAGGTATTCGATTGAGGATTGTTATATATGATAACTGACATGTCACCTATGATTGAATTTTTGACTATGATAACGTCATGATAATGTTAAATAGTCTACATACATTTTGTGGAAACATATCTCAGCTACAACATACTCAAAAATTAACAGAATCCAAGCAGAAATAACGGCGATATCGCTCAAAAGACAGAAATGTAGAATCCAGATTTGAGAAAAAGTCATCTCCCATAGGGATTACACATCAAGTGTAAATAGGGTAATAATAAAGTAAATAGGGTTGTTTATTACGTTATTTGCGATTCTACGTGTTTTAATAATTAAAGGAGAAGGAACAGTGAAAGGTCAAAAAGAAAAAAATTGTTGGAGACGCCCGGACTCGAACCAGGGATCTCAAGGTCGGAAGTCAACTGCGTTACCGATATACCAAAACATTTCCCATAGCGATTACACGTAAACGGAAAATTGAATTCTCAAATCCCACTTTGCAAGTGGAATATGAGCATGATCCCGGCATATGATCGAAAAATAAAGGAAACATATGGGATAGCTTATTGTCTCAGCTACAACATACTTAAAGCTCAGCAGAAAAAAAGCTTAAACAAAGGAGATATTGCTCGCGAAAGACAGGAATGTAGAATCCACTTTTGAGAAAAAGTCATGTCCCATAGAGAATACACGCAAAGTGTAAACAATTGACATGCCTCCTTTAATCGCAAGATTACGCCATGATGCCTTTGTCAAAATGAAAAATTGTGATGAGTGAATTTGTAAAAAATTGTCTCAGCTAGAACATATGAAAATGTGGATGAAAAACAATCATAATTTACTGAGATACACTCGATTTTCAAAAAATATGCAAACGTCATAATATGCAACTTGAAATTTTGAGTTCGGAGGCCATTATGATGACATTATGAGTTAATTGAGGGTCAAATGAGACATGAAATCATATTTCCAACTCATAATCTATCCACATATGAAAAAATATTGGGAGTTTCTATCTATTTTGAAGAGTTACAATGAATTTTGTATAGGCATGATTTTGCCCATGTATTGTGGATAAAGATAACGCAGATCCGCGCGTGCTGCCAACTTTGACGGACGCTCATTACGTTATTAAAAGGTGAACAAGTTATCAAAATGCTTGGAAAAATGTGCCAAATATGATGACAGAGAAAATTCGGCGATTCTATGTTGCAAAATGCCAGTACGCGCGGAAACGCGCACGCATGTGCGTGTGCGCGATTTTTTTTTTTTTTTGCGAAATGCTTTAAATGGCCTGAAACGTATGCAAACAAAATTGAAGACGATTTAGAGCATTTTAAATTTATTGACCTAAAGTTGACCGGACGGATACTGATCTTAATCATGACAAATATGAATGAACAATTATATTCCGTTATGAAGATATGATCATAATTTGATTTTCACAAAATGGCGCCTGGATGACGTCACGATATTTTTGAGTCTTTGAAAATTCACGCAATTCTAAGTTAGACTTAGATCTATCATCATTGAAAGTTATATGACAATGGCTTTATTCAGTCTTGAGATATACTGCGAACAAATTCATGGCAGAATAATAAAAAATAAAAACTAGACATAATACTTGTTTGGAACAAGTATAGGTGGGCTGGTCAACTTAAATTTGAGACAAAATAGAGCAAAAATAAGCGAGATACTGCTAAAAAACAATGTCATGTAGATTAATGATGTGAACGAAATTCACCTTCCATAGGCATAACACGCAACTTAAGAATTTTCTGATATGTGCCTTTCATCGTAAATTTCACTATGATGTCGTGATCAAAATGAAAAATGGTGATAACTGAGCTTGTAGAAAATTGTCTTTGCTACAACATATCGAAATTTGGAAGAAAATCGATCAATATTTACAGAGATACAATCCATTTTCCATAAATATGCTGACGTCATTATATGCAAATTCGTATTTTGAGTTCCAAGGCCATTATGATGATGTCACGATACACTTAATGGCCAAATGAGACATGGAATCATTTCTCCGACTCATACTCTATCTAAATATGAAAACAAATTGAAGGTCACGGCTCATTCCAAAGAGCTATAATGGATTTTGTATAGGCATGTTTTTGCCCATATATGCTATGTATTAAAAGAGCTCGCGCGCACAGACGTTTATCTTGAATTGACGCTCATCTTGTTATTAATGGTCATAAAGAGATAAACATGGTATCAAATTCCTCGAAAAAATATGAGAAATATCATGAAAGAAAAAAAAATGGCGATTCTATGTTGTGTAATGTTGTTACGCGCGAAAACGCGCGCGCATGCTCGTACGCGCGATTTTTTTTATAAAATGCTTAAAATGACCTGAAACGTATGCAAACAAAATTTGAGACGATTTTGAGCATTTTAAATTTTTGCGCGCGCACTGACGCGCGGACGTACGCGCACGCGCGCATTTTTTTACCTGAAATTGACCGATAATAAATATGAATGAGAAATACCTTTTGGTTATGAAGATATGATCATGAGTCGATTTTCGTAAAATTTTACAAAATGGTGCCTAGATGACGTCATCAGTCAAGGTCAAGGTTGAAAAAATTTCTGTGCCTTGAACATATGCCTATATATAAATGTGCTAAATTTCAAGGCATTTGATTGAGCAATTTTCAAGTTATCTTGCCAACAAAAAAGTGGTTAGAAATAAGAAAAATATTTAATAATAAATAAAGGCAATTCTAACGAAATGATAAGGTGGTCTGTACGTTATACAGCCCACCTGATAATAAAATCTTGACGAAATCAATAGGTTATACGTAGACTTCGTACGTATCACCTAATGATAATGATAACAATTATTGTGATAATTTTATATGCCAACAGTTTATGTAAACAGTTATTGAGTGAGCAAATATTGTGTACGTTTTAACTCTTATCCTGCCCAAATAAATACAGCCTAATGCCACATGGCTAATCCCCATTGTGCCAAGCCTCAAATCCCCCTGTGCCAAGTTAATTTTGAGATAATCGGATTAATGCGATGGTACTATCAATAGCGCGTGCGAAACACTAGGCACAGTGCAATTGGCATGCACAATAACTGCTATTACGAATGCGAGCATGCATGCACAAATCAGATAAGCGGTAGCTCGGTCGCACGAATGAAGCAACCAATCGATAGTGCGCTCGCGTGTACAAAGCACTATAACGGTGGCGTTATACATAAAATTCATATTCTACAGAAGAGTGCTGGTCGTATCATTACAAATTCTTTCGGATGGTGACGTTTAAAGTCATATCTAATTGATACTTTTTTCTTTTTTTTTTTTTTTTAATAGTTTTTTTTTTTATTGATTCCAAAAAATACAAATTAATTTTTAGAAATAAAGTACTTTTTTTTTCCTTGATATAAATTCAAAACATTTACATTACATACATTGTTCAATTGAAGAAAACCCGTCTGTACAAACCCAATTACACACACACACACATATTCATATTCTACAGAAAAGTGCTGGTCGTATCATAACAAGTTCTTTCGGATGGTGACGTTTAAAGTCGGTCCCCAGACGTAAATAATCATATCTAATTGATACTTTTTTTTTCTTTTCTTTTTTTTAATAGTTTTTTATGCCTCCGTTACGAAGTAGCCGGAGGCATTATGTTTTCGGGTTGTCCGTCCGTCCGTACGTCCGTACGTCTGTCCGTACGTCCCGTTCTCGTGATCGCGTTATCTGAAGAACCAATTCTCGCTACCCTAAATAGGTACGAAAATCTCGAAATTCGCGAGACGAGGTAATTTTCACTCTCTCGGGTCGTCACTACAACTTCCGGTATAGAGTCCCATCCCGCTGGCGCTAGCGCCTGTGTTCGCTGTGCAGAGTTTTCACGCACGCTAAAATCGATGCCAATCAGTGTAATTGGTACAGATTATAATATGCAATGGAAAGCTTCGGGCAGAATTAGTGACTTTAGCACAAAAGGCCGTTAAACTCTACCGTGAAAGAGAGGGTTGTGATCACGAACGCCTGCACAGGAAGCTGTAATGTCGAAAAGCTATCCCATAATGCAATGCGGATTTCAGGATTTTCCCCGGATCTCGGCAGAATCGCTATTTGGGGTAGCGAGAATTGATGGATTCCTGCCAAACTTTGGTCATGTATCTTACAGAGCCGATGAACTGATTAGATTTTGGGGTCACGAGGTCAAAGGTCAAAGGTCACAGGGCTCATTATGTATGCAAAAAAAGCTCGTGATCGCGTTATCTGAAGAACCGATTGATGGATTCCTGCCAAACTTTGGTCATGTATGTATCTTACAGAGCCGATGAACTGATTAGATTTTGGGGTCACGAGGTCAAAAGTCAAAGGTCACAGGGCTCATTATGTATGTAAAAACAGCTCGTGATCGCGTTATCTGAAGAACCGATTGATGGATTCCTGCCAAACTTTGGCCATGTATGTATCTTACAGAGCTGATGAACTGATTAGATTTTGGGGTCACGAGGTCAAAGGTCACAGGGCTCATTATGTGTGTAAAAACAGCTTATGATCGCGTTATCTGAAGAACCGATAGATGGATTCCTGCCAAACTTAGGTCATGTTTGTTACTTGCAGAGCCAATGAACTGAGTAGATTTTGGGGTCATCAGGTCAAAGTCAAAGGTCATGCGGCTTATTATGTATTAAAAAATAGCTTGTGATTGCATTATCATTAGACCAGATTAATGGATTCCTGCCAAACTTAGTTTATGTATGTATCTTGCAGAGCCAATGAACTGAGTAGATTCTTGGATCATGAGGTCATAGGTCAAAGGTCATGGGCTCATAATGTATGCAAAAATAGCTTGTGAACGCATTCTTCTTCTTCTTCTTCTTCCAGTTAAGTGCCGCTTCATGGTGATGAAGATAATCGCACTGGTTGAAGATAATCGCACTGGTTGAAGATAATCGCACTTGTGAAGATAATCGCACTGGTGAAGATAATCGCACTAGAACTGACAGAGGGAATACTATTTAACTCAGGACATCTTGCAGAGCCAATGAACTGAGTAGATTTTAGGGTCATGAGGTCAAAGATCAAAGGGTCATATATGTATATGAGAAATTGCTTGTAATCACGATATTCTGAGAACCTGTTAATGGATTACAATTGAACTTGAAATTGACAAATTTCTTCTGTTTTGGTTTGTTAAATTGCTCTATGACGGAGGCATCATTTCGACTGCGCGCAGTTGAAGTTCCATCTAGTTTTTTAATGATTCCAAACTTTTCCTTGACATAAATTCAAAACATTTACATTACATGCATTGTACAGTGCGTCCCAGAAAAAACGAAACCGAGAAGTATCGATGTTCTATTATAACTTAATCACAACTATAATTAATGAATGATACATATTTGGAAAGCTTAGAGTCTCCTCTTTCATGTGATGCTACTCAGATGATGCATATTTCACGCATGAGTGATTAAAAGCAATTTGAAGGAAGGAAACCAAAAAGACATTTGGCGGGCGGTATCTGAATTTCGAAGAAAACTTCACATTTCTAGAAAGTCGAGTTTCTGCCCTTTCATATGACACCTCAATCAGGAAAAATGAGCGAGGAATGACAAAGTTCTGTTTGTTTAAAGTAGTGCTTGCATTTCCATAATTTTATTAAACGAATTCGTTTTCACTGGCTGCCTGCCTTATCAATAAACGAAATTAACAAAAGACTTAACTCCGTTTCGTTGACAATCAGCCGTAGACGAGAGTCTTCATGCATGGCTGATTGTCAACGAAACGGAGTTAAGTCTTTTGTCGAATCTGGTTTTTGCTACGGCAGGCACCCAGTGAAAACGAATTCGTTTGTTAAAATTATGAAAATGCAAGGGCTACTTTAAACAAACAGAACTTTGTTATTCCTCGTCCATTTTTCCTGATTGAGGTGTCATATGAAAGGGCAGAAACTCAACTTTCTAGAAATGTGAATTTTTCTTCGAAATTCAGATACCGCCCGCCAAATGTCTTTTTGGTTTCCTTCCTTCAAATTGCTTTTAATCACTCATGCATGAAATATGCATCATCTGAGTAGCATCACATGAAAGAGGAGACTCTAAGCTTTCCAAATATGTATCATTCATTAATTATGGTTGTGATTAAGTTATGATAAAACATCGATACTTCTCGGTTTCGTTTTTTCTGGGACGCACTGTACAATTGATGCAAACACGTCTGTACAAACCCAATTACACACACACACAATCGGCCACGCCCCCGACTTCTAGGCTCTAGTTTCACGCTTCGTTTACTATCCGCAGATGCGAGAACAAACAACACAGCTGGGGGAAGCAGCGAGTTACGGAACTAGATCCGGGATGCGTTATTTTCTTCTGCGGCACAGATTGGGGCTTTTTTTTTTAAAGGGGTCTTGATCTAACCCTGACCCTAATCTTAACCCTAACTCTCACCCTAAACTTTCCCATAGGCTCAACACGCACCTAACCCCAATCTGTGCCGCCGAAAAAAATAACGCTCGCGGCGGCGCTAACAAAAGTAACTCCTCATCAGTGCAAGAGGGCATTTTTTTGTTTACGGTAGTGCTTCTAGTATAGTATGGTTTCAATAAAGAAGCTGGCATGTGATGATATTCTGCACTTATTCAAGTATTAACATCAGCTAGTTGAAGAGTAAGACATTTTGTAATCTCGCCGGACAAAACATGCCATTTTACACCATGAGCATTCTTATCCACCTTGTCAGGGTGATAATGGCTAATCGCACGAATCAGTAGCTTCCTCTTTGAACCCTTCGACGACGACGACGATGAGGACGACGATGCACAGGGTATCTTCGACTCATCGATCCCTTTAGGAGGCCACTGTTTGTAAACTCGTTCGACGAATTTGTCAACGGGTAACTTTTTGAGACTTTCCAAGTTCTTCAGATCACCTTGCAGTTGGTCCTTTGCGATCTTTTTCTCCAGATCTTCCTTCTCTTCTTTTTTTCGACGTGCCTGTTCATCTGCGATTGGTTAACAAAAAAACAATTCCAATCTCCTTGTGGTTTCCTTTTTATGATAAGAATCATTATAACACAATATTATAAAAATAATAAAAATAACAAAAATAAATTGTCATAATAATAACAACGATAACAACAATACTAATGCCAAAACGTACCATTTCGCCTACAAAATCACAGAATCTCAAGAGAAACATAGGTTGCGTTTATCTAGCAAATTTTTGGCTAGAATCAGGTTTCTCAAACGTCTTTCAGGCAAATTTAGAAGTAGATAAACGCAAAGCCTTTTTCAAACGTCTTTAGATATGGGCATATCTAAAGACGCAAAAAGGTGCGTTTTGAATGTGACATACAGCCAGAATCACGTTTCTGAGAGATAGATAAACGCAAAGCTGTTTTGAACCTCACATACAAATAGGACCACCCAGGTGTTGTGTACAAGCATACGTGTGAAGTTGACCTCCGAGAAACTGTCTGCTTCCCGGGTCAAAACAGCTGGGCAGACACAAGGCCTTTATTTTGAATCGTGAAGGGTCGATAAACGCGACATCCCGCAAATCACGATCGTATAGTGGGGTACGATAGTGGGGTTCGATAGTGGGGTACGATATGTACATATCTAGTGGCAAGCCTAGATAAACGCGCTCATAAATGCATAGACTCATAAAAAGGTATATCACAATATACGACTGAGGAATTAGGTTTCTTCTTTATAGATATTTCAAGGAAATACCAACAATGAAGACCCCCCCCCCTCCCCCTTCCCTTGAACATTTCATTCCCCCCTCAGCTTCTGATGTGTCGTTCATTTTCCGGAGTGTTCCATCCAGTGTTCTCTCTCTCTCTCTCTCTCTCTTTCTCTCTCCATGTCTCTCTTTCTTTCTCTCTTTCTCTCTTCCCCTCACTTTGCGTCATTCGATTGAGGTAGGTGACGCTTCGTGCCCCTGCATTGCACTTATTTTTCTATAATTATTATTATTACTGGGCCCCAACTTTCCTAGATAATGGTTAAGCTGATTAGTGAAGAAGTCTTTATCTAATGTAAACATTGAATCATAATTAGCTAACGTATTACCTTTTACTTTTGATAAACGTTTCTGGACGACATCTTTTTGGCACTGGACGTCTTCCTCCAAGTCATCGATGTTTACTTTGAAGCTTGAATCCGCACCTGTACATCTCTTCTTTGCTTCATTCAGGGTTGTAATACATTCATCCATGTATCTAGAGATACAATATCCAAAAATACTAAATTAGTGCAAAACAACACTTTTCTTATACGCTGGAAGTATGAAGAGACTTTCAAAAAGTTAACCTTTCATTAGCAATATTGTGTGTCGTCTATAAACCATGCAGGGCTCCGTTTTAGAAAAAGGTGTCATTAATAACAAGTTACAATAACTGTTACAAGCTACAAAAATCGTGGTACTTGATTGGCTGAGAGTGAATTTGTCATATAAATTTAGCATTTGCCATTGATAACAAGTTTTATGAAACGGATCTTTTAAACATGGACAAATCCCATTCGAATTCGTGCTTTGTACATGTAAAAAAATTACTGCCAAAGTAATGAATACTTTTGTTTGCTTTCCTTAAAAGAATACTTAGAAAGAATAAGTGAATACTGATTATATCACTTTCATGGACACCAAGCTAGCATTCGTCTCGATGGGTTTTCAGTTTTTGTACATTATCTGCCCAACTACTACTTTAGGCAATAAAATGGTGTATTGACAATGTCCTTCTGTTGTTAAGGTTGGAGCGCTAGAAGTGTCACGACGATCCAAATCAATCTTATAATAATGTAAGAAGGACTAATGCATTTCGATTATTCCAAATATCTTGTTATTTGTTGTTGTTTGTTCATTACATTGGAATTTTCCCCATTCAGTTATATACAGGTGCGCAGAATATGCGCTGTCAATCAAAATGTTGACCATCATCACATTTGGAGTGTTTGAAGGTACAAAGTACAAATCTCTTTATAATGATGGTAAGGATACTATGTCCCTTTTGCAGCCAACATCAAATACTGTAGAACGTTGCAGGACTTATGAATTTGTCATGTATGTGAGAAAGTTTAACAATAGCAGTGTCCTAGCTCAAATTATGCTAGGAAACCCGTTTACCTTCTAAACTTCACTCTTAGACACTATTGAGTGACTGACTGACATTTTTTTTTTTTTGGGGGGGTGGGGGTAATAACATACTGTACATAAAATGAGCTGTAACAGGTACGTGAGCATTTGTCTACACCAATAACCCACCACTTGTACTGGCCAAAATTAAACTGATTAAATCTTTGTGCAGCAAAAAAAAGGGTCTAAAACTCAGACTATTACTTAGGTGATTGCAATCACTTAAGTCGATTCGACAACTAATGGCCGTTATTTTCCCACTAAAAGCCATTGTCAAGCCCTTTCGTTTTGAGGGAAGTTCTAAATTGGTGTTTTCTTCCAAATGCCGTTGGAAATTAACCTTTTATTTTATTTTGGCCTGCAAATGGGACAATGGTACCTTTAACACATATAACTTTACCCTTGGCAGCTCTTGTATTCCTGGTGCTCCTGAGCATCTTTTCCTTTTCTGAAATACATATTTGCGATGCGAAGATAGCAGCTGACTTTAGCGTCGCATTCAGGCACGTAACCAACGTACTCATTGAGGGCAACGATCCGATCTAGAGGAGTCAAAAGCAAATGAACAAAGACAGGCTAGAATCCACGATACCGACAATGTTGTTCGGTCTCACAGGCCTTTCGAAAAGTTATCTGAATGTTTATGAAACCCATAGCCATGAGATTGAGATGGCTTATGCCTAAAGGATGGGTAGCGTAGTGTCGCGTCGCGTTAACTTGAACGCGACCATTCGTCCAAGGCCCCCGATAGGGTGCGTTGACTAATCTTCCACATCAGTCGTTTATAATAAAATTTAAGGAAAAGAAATTTAAGTCGTTTAAATTCAAATAATCTAAATAGAACACTCCCAACACACCCTTTCGGCACAAGCGGGGGGTTTTGGACGAATGGTCGCGTTCAAGTCAACTTGACGCGACGCTCCCACCTTTTCGGCATAAGCCGATTATATCGGCCTCGCGGGCGTTCTAACAATTTTTCTGAAGGTGCATGGGACCAATGATGGTCGCTCTCGAGGGCCGTCCGTCTCGTGAGCCGTCGGTTGCTAGGAAGCCTCTGTTGATGAAATCAGTGTTAACTTGACAAATTATAGTGTGGTAAAAAAACTGAGATATTCCCAACCGTCAAATTTGTCTTTTTCAGTCATCCCTTTTTAATATTGGCTCACTTTAAAATCATGATACATTTAACACGATGTCGATGTTTTTTTCTTTGTTGTTTTTGTTTAAAGGAACGTATACAATACCTTGACTCTTTGAACTACTAGTAGGTTAAGATAGAGGGGCGCAAGCGACCTGTGCCCCTTTTTAGAATGTTACCTTAGGTACACAACTACGTACATCTTACTAACTGTCTGTCATTTTTGTATAACTACTAGTAAGGCAGTATTATGAAAATTACTTGATTTACTTTTATTAAACACGAGTACCTTCGTCATTTCTTGGTTCGATCCATGTTCTGATGTCATCTAGACATTCCTTGATAGATCTTTCAAGATGTTTGCCCCATTCTTCGACCATGCAGTTCCTTTTCCTGTAAGCGGTGCCGAAGTTCTGCAGAGCCGCTTTAAAGTACGCGTGTATCACCTGTTTCGTAAAATAGGTATGCATTGCGTGTATAAAAAGCATGAAAAACAATTGTAGCTTCATATATTAATAATAATGATGGGTTCTTGTACAGTGCGCATAAAAAGATATCCAACTCTGGTAGGTTATGATTAAAAAACGATTGAAAACTTTCTTCTGTCTAGTGATAGCCCATTCATAATTTTGTCTGCCATGGATGGTTCTTAAAAAGTGCTGTAATAATCTCCATTTACCAAGTTTGGACTGATGCACCAAATGTGGGTCAAGCCATATTTAAGTGTTAGTTTGGTCTTAGTATAGGAGGGTTAGTAGAGTATTTGGTCAAGGATTACAGTCAAACATTAGGTCAGTGTAGTATGATTGGGGACAGAACCTGAACAAATATATGACACATCAACACAGTGGCAGATCCAGAAGGGGCCCGGGAGGCAGGTGTTTTTTTTAAAAAGAAGATGGGCCCCTTTTCTGTGCTCGACGGGGGGGGGGGGGGAATGGTTGTTAAGTTTTTTTAATGGGCACTTCCCCCCCCCCCCCTCCTCGTTGAGCAAACACACACAGGGGCGTAGCCAGGGGGCGGAGGGGGGCGGTCGCCCCCCCCCCCACAAAAAAAAACGCCGTCCAAAAAAAAAATGAGAGAGAAAGAGAAGAAAAAAAGTAAGAGGACGTAGGAAGAAAAAGGGAAAAGGAGTCGAGAACGGTACAACGAATCGTCTTCTTTCTCTAATAATTTAATGAAACGTGAAAGCTTCGCGCGGAAAGGGGGAAACTGAGTTCAAATTAAGGATTAAGAGTCGGGAAAGGTACAACGAATCGTCTTCTTTCTCTAATAATTTAATGAAACGTCAAAGCTTCCGCGCTTCGCGCGAAGGGGGACTAAATACAGATAAGGGTTAAGAGTCGAGAAAGGTTCAACGAATCGTCTTCTTTGTCTAATAATACGTCAAAGCTTCCGCGCTATGCGCAGGAGGGGCGGACTGAATTTAGACAAGGATTACGAGTCGAGAAAGGTACAACGAATCGTCTTCTTTCAAAGCTTCCGCGCTTCGCGGAAACTCCCCCCTCCCTGCACCAATCCCCCTAGGGAGCGCGCTTTGCGCGCTCTTTAAGTGATTCGCACGCTTTGCTCACTACCCCCCCCCCCTCCTATTCACAGGCTGGCTGTTTCGCCGCTAAATCTCACAAATTTGGCCCCTACTTTGGCTCCTTGCCGCCGGTTGGATCCGCCCCTGCATCTACAAACCTCTCGCTCATCAGAACATGCATTCATCTTCAGTTTAGCTAGCTTCTTATAAACAGTTCCGATGTTCTTTGCCACTGAAACCAAATCATCATCCGTTTGAGAATTGGTGTAAGCCTTCTTGTAACACTCCATAGCACTCTATAAAAAAAAATAGAAAAGGGCTCCTACATTAAAAGAAAGAAAAGATGTATACATACATGTCTAGGCGGCTAGATGTCTAGACGGCCATGCATTATGGCTCAAAGTATGGGCACACAAAAGATTTTTTTTATGTTGGGAACCGGGGGTAAAATGCAATAAATTATTGAAAATTTATTGCATTTTCTGTGTTTTTTTTTATTTATGGAAACTGCCCCCTACCCTAGCCCCCGCTGCGTACAGTCATGGTTTAGTGACAAAGCAATGGCCTCGTAACTGTGAGGCCCCAAGATCAAAACCGTGTGGATGTGCTATATTAATGCCCTTTTGTGGGGCATTAATCCTCATTACTGTCATTTATGACTTAAGGGCATAGGTCCCCTAGTTGATAAGCATAGTAGCATACACATGCTTTAGCAGTCACGCAAAACACACATTGGCAAATTATTATTCAATAAAATCTGAGAATGAACACTATTATCGAGATCTATTATTTTTAAATTATTTTAAAAATAATTCCATAAATTGGGATAACAAAAAATATTCCACCTTTATGAGCGACAGTGTAGCAGCATTTATTCTTTTTGTGTAGCAAAAAGACGACCTCGATTGATTTTCAACATTTTAAACACAACTGTACAAAACTCACCAAAGATGGAGAGAGAGAGAGAGAGAGAGAGAGACAATCTTTACAACTTACCGATGTTGGAAAAATTCTTTGTAAATTCAACTCTACTGTCTTCTAAATTTATTGTCAAATGTTGCCGATCAGCCACTTGGTATTCATTGTGTGCATTTCTTGGTCGTCGCGCACACGCTGAATATCCGTGTAAACTCGAATATACAAAATCGGTCGTAAATAACTCGACCCATACCATACTATGTCGCGCGTACGTAAAAACCCGTAGATTTTTCCGGGCGCGAAATTTGGCGGAGCATTTGTTTTGATGGATCATTTATTTGTTTTGTAAAATAAATTGTTCATTCATTGCACTATACAATGTGAGTCTAAAAAGATTACACCTAGAAAATGGCTAATTATTCTAAAAATCATCTATGGACAGTAAATGATTATACATCTTATGAAAGAGTGTTTTATACCAAATCATTTGGTATCATTTTTGTGTGGTATGTGTTCACGCTTGGATGAACAGAAGGCATTGTTTGTGAGATTGCAAAAATCGATTTGCGCCAAAGTTATTTGAATAAAACAATTGGGATTTGGGTATTAATTCAGTCTTTGCAGATCCAAATAACATCCCTAACAAAATTAATCATGCCACACATATAAAATATCAACGAACATTTCTGCGCGTGTGTGTGACTTTGCTTCTGCAAAAAGCATATGCAATGCATTTCAATTGATACATTCAATTCATTCTCTCACTCCGCTAATCCCAACATAATACACTGTCGCTCATATAGTTGGAACATTTTTTTTTACCCCAATTTATGGAATTATTTTGACAATGATTTATTCCTAATAGACCTAGATAATAGTATACATTCTCAGATTTAATTGAATAATAATTTGCCAGTGTTTGTCTTGCGTGACTGCTAAAGCATGTGTATGCTTCTATTTTTATCAACTAGGGGACCTACGCCCTTAAGTCATAAATGACAGTAATGATGATTAATGCCCCACAAAAGGGCACTAATATGGCACATCGACACGGTTTTGATCTTGGGCCTCACAGTTACGAGGCCATTGCTTGGCCACTGAACCATGACTGTACGCAACGGGGGCCAGGGTAGGGGACAGTTCCCACAAATAAAAAATAAAAAAGAAAATGCAATAAATTTTCAATAATTCATTGAATTTCCTCCCACCAGAAAAAAAATCTGTGTGCCCATGCCTTGAGCTATTAAGCATGGTTGTACATAGGATTTTTTATGTTGGAGGCCGGGGTAAAATGCATTGAATAATGGAATATTTATTGCATTTTCTTTGTGTTTTTTTTATTTAGAAATCTAGCCATCTGATTGGTCGAAATTGGAATCGTGATTTTAGCCATTCCCGTAAAGAAACGAACAATGCCAGTTAGTCGGGTCAATATATGGTTAGACTTAGACCCCAACTAAATTGCAACAAACGGTTTCTAGAAGTATTCGACCTTAGGAATAACATACTGGAAGTATGCCGAAATCGGAGTAAATTTAGTAGCATTAGTACGCTACCTTGAAGCAATCTAGTTTGGCAATATCGCTTTCCTGATCACGAGCTGACTTGAAAAAGGTGTTACCCTTTTCTCTTGACATTCTGGATGTGTCATGGGTTGTTTTCTGACCGGCACCTAGAGAAACAGAAAATTGTGCGATACTTAGAAAGATTATACAAAAAACGAACAATACTGTTAACAGTAAAAAAAAATATCAAACAACACCCAAAATACACTGAATGACAATAGCATGTCGTTCAATGGCAAATAGTGGGAAGAAGAAAACACTTATTAAAGTGCACTATTACAGAAACAGAAAAACTAGTATGGAAAAGCGGAGTGCAAATATATAAAAATTTGGTAATTATAATTAACACTACTTCTTCATACACCCTCCTCTCGATGACCAAGCATCCCCCCCCCCCCCCCCTCCTCGTCATGCCCAGAAATTGGACAACCGGTTTGCCACTGTTGCATGGGGTTGGGTCATTTTGGTATTTTGTTTTATTTGCAGTAAATGTATAATCGTGTTTAGACGCATTTTAAGCTGATATGAAATATCTAACTATCTTAATGAGTATAGGCCTACTTGGACGGTGCGTGCGCTCTATAAGTTTACACTATTATTATTATTATTATCATTAATAACCAAAACTTTTTTTAATTCTCTCACCGTTACTTGGTTGGTCAGACTTCTCTGTGTGTGGTGTTTTTGCAGGATTGCTGCCATCTTTGGCGCTATGGGATCCCGAGGTTTGACCAAAATGTGTTTCATTCCAGCCATCGTCTTCTTCAACTAGCCCGTCAAAATTGATACCTTTTGCGAAGTTTCCCTGGGATCCTTCGTACAATTGGAATTTCACTTGATCTTGAGCTTCGACCGGCTGGTACAATACTTCAGAGATGTGAAAGAATACTGTGCTGTATTTTTCATTCACCTTTATAAACCCGAATCCACGACCGTCTAGATATCGCATGACAACGCCAGTTGCATTACAGTCCAGGAGCTTCTTCTCCTGGTTCACAGCTTCATCAGGTTTAGCGTCAGAATCTTCATCATCCAATTCCAAATTTAGAAACTCAATAGATTCTGCGAAGTATCCCTGGGATCCTTCGTACAATTGGAATTTCACTTGATCTTGAGCTTCGACCGGCTTGTACAAGACTTCAGAGATGTGAAAGAATACTTTGCTGTATTTTTCATTCACCTTTATAAACCCGAATCCACGACCGTCTAGATATCGCATGACAACGCCACGTACATTACAGTCCAGGAGCTTCTTCTCCTGGTTCACAGCTTCATCAGGTTTAGCGTCAGAATCTTCATCATCCAATTCCAAATTTAGAAACTCAATAGATTCTGCGAAGTATCCCTGGGATCCTTCGTACAATTGGAATTTCACTTGATCTTGAGCTTCGACCGGCTTGTACAATACTTCAGAGATGTGAAAGAATACTTTGCTGTATTTTTCATTCACCTTTATAAACCCGAATCCACGACCGTCTAGATATCGCATGACAACGCCACTTGCATTACAGTCCAGGAGCTTCTTCTTCTCCTGGTTCACAGCTTCATCAGGTTTAGAATTAGAGTCAGAATCTTCACCATCCAAATTTAGAACCTTAATAGATTCTGCAATGTACCCTTTTCGTCCTACAGCCAAATCAAATTTCACCGCATCTCCAACTTTAATGCATTTCTTTGGAACAGCTGAAATATGAAAAAACAATGATTTGTTGGCGCCATTCGCTCGGATAAAGCCATAACCACGGTCGTCATTGTACTGCTCTACTATTCCAGCTACACCTTGTGGTAAAGGTTCCTCCTCGTACTCAGACTCGGACTCAGACGTTGACATGATAAACTAACCTTAGTTATTCGATCGTGAAATTAACAAGTTATTCGATCAGTTTCTTATCTAATTTGTCACGACAATGCTGACAAATGTATATACCCTACACCACTTGAAAAGAAATCAGCCAATGTACTTCAAGCGACGAGTGGTATCATGTATGTCGATTATGGAAACGAGAAATACCGTCCTAAACATGAATTATGTCGCGAACTGAATGTAAACACTCGGCAAACAGCTGTAAGCAATGTGCGTGTGCAACACAGGAAGAACTAATCAGATACATATAGGTACAACGAACATAATTAAATCGTATAATATTGGTGTTTCAGTTTCCGGATTGCGCAAGATGTGGGGATTCCCACCTTTTTATCACTCGCTCCATAAACAGGACACATCTTTGTTTGGGGCCCCAAGTGGTAGACTACCTTTTATGCACAATTTCTGGCTATTTAAAAAAAAATAAGATCTATAATTTATAGTGCATCTATTGGCATATTTTTTTGTTACATTTATCTTGGGCAGAAATAGAGAAAGGGAGAGAGAGAGAGAGAGAGAGAGAAAGGGGAAGACAGAAAGAGAATAACGAGAGAGAGGGGGAGCGAGACAGGGGGGCGGGGAGAGAGAAGTGAAATAATTTCTTTCATATAGAATTTGCCATTTAATAGGTATTTCCACTCAGCAAGTCAAATGTTCTAAAAATAGACATTGCAGACATCGACAAATGGATTTCTATTCCAAAACAGAGTCATACAATGCAATCGTTGGAATTAAGTACAAAGTACAAGTATACTGACAAATGACTCATTGATATTGCAAATAAATTTGAGATTAATTCATATTTATTTCATTCTCATTATCGGTTTAATATGGAAGACAAAGAGATCAGGGCAGTACATAATTCAGTAAACAGAAAGAGGCGTACAACTCGGAAAGCAATCAGGGAACGCCCATTACAAATTAAAACAAGTTTGTGTAAAATATGAGAGTTGAAGAGCATTGAGCATTTGTAGTGGATAAGTTTATTTGAATTACATGTTGATCATTCGAGTATTTTATACCAAGAAAAAGAATACCAGACCGACAACACACCGAACATAAATTTACATTACTATAAAGAGTCAGACACAACTTCGAAAAATCGAGTACAGGCAAATACTTGGAAAACAGCGAATAACGTACGCTCGGTGAATTTAGCACACTCAACGTTATAAGAGGCAGTGCGTACAAAAGGCATTGGATTTTTTTTTCGAAGTCAACCGAATGTTGATATAGAATTGTTGGTAAAATATGTTGTTCTTGGAGATTGGAATATATTTAGAGAAGAATCCTTTCCACGTGTATTTTTGTATTGTATTGTATTCATTAAACTTCATTGATGTACATCAATAAACTTTTTATAGACACATAAATCATATATATCAATAAACAATGCAATATAACAAATCAATATTTTGTTTGTAAACATATATCAAATATCAATTGACAATGCAATTTAGCAAAACAAAATGAAAATTATATACAGCAAAAAAAAATCTTTATGTTCTTCTTGTAATAACATGACACATGATGCATAAAGTAAATAATATTATGTATCATAATACATCCGGAGATTTAGATATATAAAAACTGTTTGTAATATAGGAGTTTTCCAAATAAATAAAAACTCATGCTATACAAAATAGATAAATGAGGTACATGGAATGCTATAGATAATCGTTTCGCCTAAACAAAAATGACGTTATAGTACCTATACATAATATATGCGCCTTACTGTAAAATTAAACTTTTACTTTGTTGTTACATAGTATCTAAAGATTACCCCTCACTGAAATTATGTTTTGGGTGAACGAAGAGAAAATTTAGCAAAACAAAATGAAAATTATATACAGCAAAAAAAAATCTTTATGTTCTTCTTGTAATAACATGACACATGATGCATAAAGTAAATAATATTATGTATCATAATACATCCGGAGATTTAGATATATAAAAACTGTTTGTAATATAGGAGTTTTCCAAATAAATAAAAACTCATGCTATACAAAATAGATAAATGAGGTACATGGAATGCTATAGATAATCGTTTCGCCTAAACAAAAATGACGTTATAGTACCTATACATAATATATGCGCCTTACTGTAAAATTAAACTTTTACTTTGTTGTTACATAGTATCTAAAGATTACCCCTCACTGAAATTATGTTTTGGGTGAACGAAGAGAAAATATTTGTTATATCTTTATTGTCTAATCTCATTATATATATGTATTTTTATTGATATTCCAAGTTACTAAAAAAATTCCTCAAAATTGCTAATTGTTTTCAAGAAAATCTACTCGTAAATCTTAATATTTATCACATTTTATAATTATATGTAATTCATATCCTATTATATTAATATTGCAGTCTTCACAGAATCTTAGATTGGGGGGGGGGGCGTTTTCTCTGGTCTTCTTTAAATAGCCTATCTTCCCGTTTCTATGGGTAAGTAGTACGCGCACATTTTACACAGGAGTGTTTCATATACTCCTTTTCACGAAAGAATTCAGTATGATACAAAAAACTTTCAATGGTTGGGGATAATCATATAATGTATTTCATGAAATCTTTTTAGAACTACTCCACAGCGGAATACCAACAGTGCTGTTCAGAACTTCACCCTTCATTTTCCCCCTCTTCAACGTTGCGTTCTGCTCATCACAACCTTCTCAAACTCGATCACTCCTTCGTTCCCTTATCCTCTTTCTATTTCACCTCATTTTTGGTGTACACACCAATTAAAGAATAGTACTTGATTAATACAACTTCATTCTATTATCATCTCTTTCTTTCCCTTCTCTTTATACACTGTCGCTCATAAAGTTGGAATATTTTTGTTTTACCTCAATTTATGGAATTATTTTTAAAATAATTAAAAAATAATAGATCTAGATAATAGTATATATTCTCAGATTGTATTGAATAATAATTTGCCAATGTGTGTTTTGCTTGACTGCTAAAGCATGTGTATGCTCCTATGCTTATCAACTAGGGGACCTACGCTCTTAAGTCATAAATGACAGTAATGAGGAGTAATACCCCACAAAAGGGCACTAATATAGCACATCGACACGGTTTTGATCATGGGGCCTCACAGTTACGAGGCCATTGCTTTGTCACTGAACCATGACTGTACGCAGCGGGGGCTAGGGTAGGGGGCAGTTTTTGTAAAATTAAACAAAACACAGAAAATGCAATATATTTTCAAAAATTTATTGCATTTTAACCCCGGTCCCCAACATAAAAAAAATCCTCTGGACGGCCATGCATTATGGCTCAAGGCATGGGCACACAGAGGAATGTTTAATGTTGGGAACCGGGGTAAAATGCAATAAAATATTGCAAATTTATTGCATTTTCTGTTTTTTTTTTTATTTATGGAAACTGCCAGAATCCACAATGCATACATTAGTTGTTGCCAGGTTGGACAAACATTATAGCTTGACCTACTTAGCAACACTTGATATATGCAGTTTGCATTCTGACTATTGAAATGCTATTATTCTTATCAGGTGAATGAAATAATTTGTATGGAGGCACTCCACAAAGACTTGTGCATTAAATTTGGTTACATTACGAAAATGGTCTATTGTTCTGTTTTATTTAGAAATGGAAAGCGCTTTGAGCATGTTTATGTAAAGGCGCTATATGAATATCAATAAGTATGTATGTATGTTGCATGAGCGGAACTAGAGGTCGGGTCTATGCAATAATGCACATACAGTAATAAGAGCGGAACTTGAGGTTGCATGAGCGGAACTAGAGGTTTGAGACATATATAAAGCACACAACAGCGGTGTGTGGGAAATTGGTAACCCCCGCGTACGTGATTTTTATCGCGCGCGCTATCCAATGAATTTGCATAAAGAGTGACGTAGCCTTGACTTGGCCATGGGGGCGTTGTGGCTTGCACCTGTAATCCAGCTAACAATGTAAGGTACAAACTGGTTCAGACAAGGAGCAGGCTCGAAACTAGGTAACGTCTATCGGATGGTGACGTTAGAGTTCAAGTCCACTCCAAAAATAACTTACTTTCAATTTCAATTTAAATCAATTCAATAGAAGAAGAAAAATCGGATAACCAATAAGAAAGTTATGAATTTTTGATAAAGTATGTAAAACTATAGAAAAATGGAAATCACTACACAAATTGCCAATTTGGTTATCAGTTTGTGACGTCATGTCCTCACTATTTATCAATTGCTTTATATAGTTTAATCCCATTAATTTATCTTTTTATCTCCCAAAAACTTGATTTCCCCATGCCTTTTGCCCAGGTTTTATGATTGTATCATATTGCGTGCATGACATTGCACAAAATCTCTTATGAAATTTGAAGAATTTATATTTTTTCTGATTATTGTATATTCATAATTATTGATTTTTATCTTAATAGTTTATTAATAGTCATATTTTTATGATTTAACTGACAAAAATTACTCTATATTAGTGCATCCACACAAAAACATGTTACTCTCAATCTAACTTGGATGCTGGTGTGAAGATATAAGATTCTTAGGGGGAAACAGGTAATTACGATTATCAATATAAAGACAACAATTAGTGGATAGTGAGGACATGACGTCACAGACTCATGAGTGAATTTCCAATCTGTCTCGTGATTTTCAGTGTACCATAGTTTTACAGACTTTTTCAGAAAATCATAAAATTGTTATTAGATATCCTATTTTGCTCAAACTTTTTTTTCATGATATTCTGCACTTATTCAAGAATTAACTTCAGCTAGTAGAAGAGTAAGACATTTTGTAATCTCGACGGAAAAAAGATGCCATTTTAGACCATGAGCATTTTTATCCACCTTGTCTGGGTGATAATGGCTTATGGCACGAATTAGTAGCTTCTTCTGTGAACTCTTCGAAGACGACGATGCTGCACAGGGTACCTTCGACTCGTCAATCCCTTTCGGAGGCCAATGTTTGTATACTCGTTCGACGAATTTGTCAATTGGTAACTTTGAGTATTTTCCCAATGTCTTTAGAACGCCTTTCAGTTGGTCCTTTGCAATCTCTTCCTCCATAGCTTCCTTTTCTTCTTGTTTTCGACGTGCCTGTTCATCTGCGAATAGTTTTTGTACAGTTTAAGAAAGGGGGCATTTGACCCATAACTACATTGGGTTTCCTGTTTATGGTAATAATTATTACAACAATGATAATAATAATTACAACAATAATAATAATAATAATAATAATAATAATAATGATAATAACAATAATAATAATATTACTACTAACAATAATGAAAATATTAATAACCATAATAATAACAAACAATAATGATGATAATAATAATAATAACAATAACAATAATAATAATGTCATAACGTACCATATCGCTTGCAAAATCATAGAAACCTAAAATACATAGACTCATAAGATGGGTACATCACAATATATGACTGAGGACTTCGTTTTTATAAATACCAACAATATAACCCCCCCCCCCCTTCCATTGAATATTTTATTCCCCCTCAGTTTCTTTTGATCTTTCATTTTCTGGAGTGTTCCAGCCAGTGGCGTAGCGTACGTAGATTCTACCATTTTATGGGTAGGGGTCATCTTAGGGGGCACCGAACTTAGTGAGCGAAAGGAGAGTTTCAGGGGGAATCTATCACATTTACTTTCACATATTTTGAGTCTCCCTCTCCCTTTCATTTTGGGGTTGTTTTCTCTCTCTATCTATTTCTATTTATCTCTCTCTTTCTCTCTTTCTCTCTTTCTCTCTTTCTTTCTCTCTTTCTCTCTTTCTTTCTCACTTTTTCTCTCTCCCCCTCTCTCTCTGTCTCTCTTCCCCCTCATTTTTCGTCATTCGATTGGGGGAGGTGACCCTTCCTGTCCCTGTTATGACTTTTGTTTTTGATTATCGTTATTACTGGGCCCCAACTATCTAGATTTGTAAACGAAATGGTAATACTGATTAATGAAGAGGTAGGAGATAATGAGCTAACATATTACCTTTGGCTTTTGATAAACATTTCTGGACGACATCTTTTTGGTACTGGACGTCTTCCTCCAGGTCAGTGATGTTTACTTTGAAGTTTGAATCCGCACCTGTACATCTTTTCTTTGCTTCATGCAGGGTTGTACTACAATCATCCAGGTATCTAGAGATACAATATCAACATACACTAAATGAGTGAAAAGCAATACTTTGCTTACGCTGGAAGTCTAGAGAGACTTTAAAAAAGTTAACCTGAAGCAATTTCAAAAGCAATATTGTGTGTCGTCTATAAAACGTTTATCAATTACAAGTTACATTATAAGACGGTTTCCAGAATCTAAGCAATCCGATTGGTCAATTGACATCACGTGGGCTTGCATTTATGTTTCCAGGGGATGGGACCCCCCCCCCCCCCCCCCCCCTCCCGCTTGATCCACCACTGTGTAGCCCTGAGATATTTGTGTGTATGTTTAGGAAATCTTTGGAGGAAACTAAATATAAATCTTGTTGATAATGTTAACACATATAACATACCCTTGGCAGCTCTTGTATTCCTCGTGCTGCAGAGCATCTTTTCCTTTTCTGAAATACATATTTGCGATGCGAAGATAGCAGCTGACCTTAGCGTCACATTCAGGCATGTAACCAACGTACTCCTTGAGGGCAGTGATCCGATCTGGCGGAGTCGAAAACAAATAAACAAAGACATGTAGGAGTCGATAAAGACTACAACTCACGAGACCGACAATGTTGTTCGGTCTCACAAGCCTTTCGAAAGGTTATCTGAATGTGTATGAAACCCACAGCCAATGACATGAGACTGACATGTCGGCCTCGCTGGATTTCTAACAACTTTTCTGAAGGTGCATAAGACCAACAATGGTCGCTCTCGAGGGTCGTCCGTCTCGTGAGCCGTCGGTTGCTAGGAAGCCTCTGTTGATGAAATCAGTGTTAACTTGCCAAATTATAATGTGGTGTTTTTTGTTAAATACTGAGATATTTTCAACCGTCGAATTTGTCTTTTTCAGACATCCCTCTTTAATATTGGCTCACTTTAAAATCATGATTTATTAAACACAATTTCGGTGGTTTGTTTTTTATGTTTTTTTCTTTTTAAAGGAACGTATACAACACTTGACTATTTGCACCACTGGTGGGTTAAGAGGGGCACAAGCGACACGTGCCCCTTTTTACCTAAGTACACAGATATTATGAACATTACTTGATTTTGCTCTACAGTGCGTTGGAAAGCCTATTTGTAACGTCATGGTAGACGGTTAGAGGGTGTGCCTTACCGGCCCCCCACCCCCGACCACATTTCCTAGGACCTGGTCATAGCCATATGCATTTGTCGTGATCAAGTGGTTAGCTCTTGACTCTCAATATAAGGGTTCACGTCCGACACACACTGTGGATCAAATGGTTCGCTGTTAGAGTCCCGCCGTGGCACTACTCCACTTTAGGTGGAAGTGGATACTATGCAATTGCAGGGTAAGATTAATCTTGACAGTTATGTTTATCGATAAGGTATGGGACAAGACTATTATCAAACAAGAGTACCTTCGTCATTTCTTGGTGCAATCCATGTTCTGATGTCATCTAGACATTCCTTGATAGACCTCTCAAGATGTTTTGCCCATTCTTCGACCATGCAGTTCCTTTTCGTGTAAGCGGTGCCGAAGTGCTGCAGAGCCGCTTTAAAGTGCGCATGTATCACCTGTTTCGTATAATAGGTATGCATTGCGTATATAAAAAGCATGCCAAACTATTGTAGCTTTATTAATTAATAATAATAATGGCTTTTGGCACAGTGCACATAAAAAATACACCCAATTTTGGTAGGTTATGATTAAAAAGTCATAATAAATGTGATCTTGAAATTTAGTTCATAGTAAGAACTAGTGTCTAGTGAAACCCATATTCTTATATTTTCTGCCACGGATGACTGAGCAACTGGGATTTTAAAAGTCCTGTCAAAATCTCCTAGTACATGTATCAAGTGTGGGCTGATGAATTAAATGTGGGTCAGGCCATATACTTTAGTCTTACCCTAGCAAAGTAAGGTTAGTAGTCGGATTTGGTCAAGGATTACAGTAAAGCATTATGTCAGTGTAAGATAATTGGGGACGTAACCTAAACAATTATATGACACATCTACAAACCTTTCGCTCATCGGGACATGCCTTCATATTCAGCTTAGCTAGCTCCCTAGAAACAGTTCCGGTGTTCTTTGCCGCTGAAACCAACTCATCATCCTTTTGAGAACTGGCGTAAGCTTTCTCGTAACACTCCAAAGCACTCTATTAAAAAAAAGGAAAGGATTCCTAAATTTAAATGAAAAATAAGTAGATTAGTGTACATAGAATCATAGTCTTCCAGTCAGCCAATAATTACCTAGAGAAATTGCTGTGACCTCATCGTTGTACTTTTGCATTGAATCGCATGTTCATAGCTTTGTAATTGGTTCGGCGATTTACCAGCGGATTATGCAAATTGTGTTAAAGTTTTTAACCGCATCGTGCACGATCGAGGTATTCCGCAATGCACCGATGACTTTGAAACACGACAGACGTGTTGTTTTTGAACGGGCAGTCAGCTCAATTTTGGCAGCTTTTTGTGTGAGTGAGAGAGACGAGAAATGTATCCAAGTTTTAAGTTTGTATGGGCGTAATTATAAAGAGAATTGCGGAAGGACGAATGTCCGGGGTCAGAGCTACACATAGCAGCATTAGTATGCTGATTTTGCTGATTCTCAACATTTCAAACACCACTGTACCGGACTCACCAGAGTTCACCCAAAAATCGGTACGCTTTCTAACTGGCTTCTATCGGAGTCACACCGATGAAAATACCGATTGAATTTTCCTTATGTAAACAAAGGTGAAACCGCAGTTTTTCCCCTGTCGCTTTCTAAATGCCGGTGAAATTCACTCGCTGTGGCGAGCCCTTGCCGGAAGTGAAGAATTATTGCGTAATTATTAAGCCCGCGCTCCATCTAGCTAGCATGCAGCATGTTCAACCATAAGTCAACAAACACAGCTGGTTACGATAAAGCGCGCCTTTACTGGGACCTTTGACCATTTTAATCGCTGTTTTAATCGCCTCTTTCTCCCGAACGTTTTCTAACTGGCCGTTTCATCGGTGTCACATCGATAGAATTTAATCGCCTATTTCTCTTCTTTTCATCGGCTATTTAATCGCCTTTTTCTCCTCTGTTGCTTTCTAACTGGCCGTTTCATCGGATGCGTCCGGAAAATCAGTGCAGTATCGAAACAAGACACGACGGAGGGAAATCAGCGTCGGTTTTTTTTTCAGTTTGTCTACATGATTTTGAGCTGTGAATCAGCTGGAATTTACAGAACTTATTTGTTATGGTCAGTTACGGTAACAGTATGAGTTTGGAGCATCGCATTCAAAAGTAAGTAGGCCAATTTCAACAATAATTGTATTTTCTCCCATTTGTTTTGTACTAGACCGAAAACTTCAGTCTCTCTAATCGTCGGTTGTTCCACTGAGACTACGTCTGGCTCCACTAGACCTCCGATTATAGAGACTGAAGTCTGGGGACCTCTTTCTGTGAGGCACTGTACGGAACAAATGGTTCGGTTCGACCGGACCGCGATGAATGAAATATGCAACGAGATTTTCACTCTTTACATCCTCATAACTGCTGCAATTATAACACAAATTAAAAATAACATATATATAGCTTATTTGACTTACGATAGCTTGCTCATTTAGATCCTAAATTAATGATTAATCCGAGAAAGTCTCGTCGTCAACATTATCCGTCTTGGTGTTAGTTGATGAATATTCATTTTTTCTTTTCGAACGTCCAATAGCTACCGTAGCTACGTACGAGTAAGCCCAGCTTGACCAACGAACTCCCACGAAACGAGTGCTCTGATTGGCCATTGGCGTAGGTTGACCCGGAAATATACCGGCCGCCGGGTCATATAGCTCTATTTTCGAGTGCATGAACGTAGTTTCACAGAAATTGGATAAATTCATATAAGTCCGAAAATTTCACATTCTATAATAGGTTAGAAAATTTTGAAAACTGTAATTAGGAGATATATAGACCGACCTAATTTACATCTGATTTAGAAATCAGAAAATTAGATCTAAATAAAGAAAATCGGGGAGAAAATGTTTTAACAAAAAAAGCTGCCATTGTTGGCTATAGCTACCCCCACGGTACAAGATCTCTGGGTTGCCATCTGTATTGGGGAATGACAACAAATGTCAGTTTTATTAAAGAAATGACCCAAATCAGATGGTTATTGCTGTCTAGTTTTGTACATGTGTGTGAAAAATGTATAGCGACTAAATGTCACGATTTTTAACTTTTGCATGTTAAATAACGTTTTATGCATTGATTGGTACATGTTTGGTATGTATTGCTTTCTCATTAAGACTTAATTTCCCTTGCGTGGTACTTCTCCACTTCACCTAGAGTCTGGCTTTGTAGACATGTTCCAACTGGTTCTGTCTGGTTCTTAGTACGTCCATCTCGTTTTAAGTACGTTGTCACTCCGTCCAATTGCAGGACGGGGAGAATTTTGAACAGGCTCAAAGTTCGAGACCACCCTTCCCGTCCAAGCCAGTCCGAGCCCGTCCTTGAAGTCCTTAAAAAGATCTTAAATAGTTGATAATACGTTCACTCCGTTCACACACAGTTTGAGCCCGTTTGGCAACATTTTCCGGAACGTAGTGAGAACTAGTTTGGTGTGATAGGTGCTTGACTTGAACGTCTTGATCTGCAAAGCCTAAAGCGTTGAAGTTGAACGGGAATGAGGAATGGCGAGAACGCTCTGGTTTTTTATAACTCTCGAGCCAGGACGGGATTACACACGCTCTAGGAGCGCGTTCGAACGCACTAAGAACGAAATGAGGAAGAGTTGAACTGCCTCTGAACGGGGTGGTCGGATTAAAAACTAGTTAGAACAAGTGGCGAACTAGTAAGAATGGGTTTGGACGTATTGGAAACGAGGTAAAAACTAGTTAATACTGGGTTTAAACTGACTACGGACTGGCTTAAGTCTGCATTTTCAAAGTTAGGCAAAATTCTGACAAATCGAACAATGAGTATGAGGACCAGAATAAGAGTATTGAATTGTTACATCTACCCAGTACTTATGTACGGTAGTGAAACATGGACTTTAGCCTCTGGTACTAAAAAGCGTTTGGAAAGTTGCGAAATGTGGTTTTTAAGAAGAATTATAAAAATTCCCTGAACTGACAAAGTTAGTAATGAGGAAGTTCTTACACGAGCTGGAGTGCAAAGGAAAGTGATACGTGAGATTGTGATTAGGCAGTTGAAAATCATGGGTCACATTACACGTAAGGAAGGCCTAGAGAATCTTGCTCTGACAGGGAAAATTTTTGGAAGAAAGAGTAGGGAAGAAGGAGGATACTTTGGAGGACAGTCTGCAGAAATTGTTGGAAGAGAGAGGAGTGAAAGAACTGGGAGTGGTACCAATACAGAAGGCTAGGAGCCGAGGGTTGTGGAACAGCATGATCGCCAAAGTCAAACGATATGGCACTTAGGTTGCGTTTAAGCTTAAATTTTGAAGGCAGAATGAGCGATTTGTAACGCTCATCGTAAACGCTCATCGTAATCGCAGTTCCACGGTGTACTGTTTATGCTCACTTCTCTGGCTCCTCCAGGCAATTCTCCTTGGGTGGCCTTAATTGGTCTTCCAGCTGGATTCGCAAACCTTCACTGTGCATGCTATACGTAGACCCACTAGAGGTCAGTGCGTTGACCCCATTTAAACGCGTTTACAAAATGTAAACGCATCTTTTTGTGAGTTTACGATCGGCGATCGTGATCGCCGTTTTTCGGTGATTCTACAAATTGGACGCAACCGTGTTTTAAACTAAACGCGTAAGAGATGCCTGATTCTGGCCAGAAAAAGTGAAGCATAAACACGCCCTTAGAGAGAGAGAGACGGACTGGCTTGGACTGCCTAATATACCTGATCTGAACTTAATATGAACTGGCTGTGGACGGGGAACAAACGAGATGGACGTATTGAGGACTGTTTACGAACGAATTAGGATCATATTATAGACATTTTTTACACATTCTGCCCCGACCACAACCCGTTTTATGATATTCTAGGACGGTTACAGAACGTAGTGAGAACTAGTTTGGTGTGCTGGGGGGCTTTACACTCGTAATAAACTCGCATTACTCGTAAAAAGCTCGCGCTGCACTCTTCATAACTCGAGTTTCCAAGAGTGGAGTACGAGCACGACGATCGTGCTGCGAGTCATGCCGAGTTGCCTACAATGTTAACGCGAGCTTAGATCGAGTACGGGGACTTACCTCGAGTTTCGTATCAGCATGAGCAGAGTGCAGGCCAGGGCGAGCATGACGAGCGCACCATGATACGTCAGCTGGCCTACAATTGTGCAGAAGATCAAGGCATGTTCTTCCTTCAGCATATCGAGCAAATATGTTTCTGGCATCCATCTTTATTTTGGAGAGCGCCAATACCCAGGGCAGCCCTCCCCCGGGGGAGGGGCAAGGGTGGAGGGGGGCATGGGGCACAGTGTCCCCACTTTTTCAAGTACCCGAAATGTGCCCCTTTTTACATAGGAAAGTGCCCCTTTATCTTTGACAGGTGCCCCTATTAATTTGTAAAAGTTATTCCTTTCTCTTCAAATAAGTGCCCCCTTCATTTCTGATTAATGCACCTAAAGTATTAAAATCTGGTCGGTACCCCTTTTCTATTAAAATGAACATTTCCATTATTAGAAGTGCCCCTTTTTCATTTCCATAAGTGCCCCTTTTCATATCTGGTCATTGCCCCTTTTCGGGTGCGATACGTTCCCCTTTTCACCTCTAATAATTTCCCTTTTAACAATGATACGTGCCCTTTTTTGTTTCTAATAAGGGACCTATCCCCTTGTTATAAATGCCCCTTTCCACCTCTTATAAATGCCCCTATCAAAATCAGATGGGGCCCCTTTTCCTTAGACAAATGCCCATTTACTATTTTCATACGTGCCTTTTTTCATCCCTGGTGAGTGCCTCTTTTTAAAGGTGTAAGAAGTGCCCCATTTTCACATCTGATAATTACTCTTTGTACTTTGAAACGAGCTCCTTTTCTTTTCTGATAAGCGTTCCCTTTTCCTCTCATCATTAAACGCGCCCCTAATTTCAAGCGACTAAAAACACCTCCCCCTTAAGCTCGCTCGCATTTATAGATGGTATACTTATGTTACTTATCAAAGGCCTTTTCAGTCTTCCGTTATGAGAATGTGCATATAACCTCATCAGGATTGGGTTTTTCTTCTTTATAAGATGACATTTTTTCGCACTGCGACCTCACAAATCTTGGAAATTTGCCTCGCTTACTTCGCACGCTCGCAAATTAATTTGAAGACCATCACACCAAACTGCAAAGTATGATGCTTAAGCATTATCTTGTACTGTGTACAAAGTGAAACAAATATTAAAATCATCCCTAATAATATAATCAAAATGTAGGGGTATATACCAATGTCTAAAACATTGTATATTTTCACTTTGAGATTTCCTTTGAAGGTGCCCTTTTTTCTTAGTGCCCCCCCCCCGCCCCTTCCGCTTCGGAAGTCGCTTGGCCGCCCCTGGCCAAAATAATGAATATCCGCATATGACTCGTAGAAATCTCTAGGCACTCGTTAGAAAATCTTGATAACTCGTTGGTAGATTTGTACAAGATCCAACACATGTCATTGCAACTCATACCGAGCTCGCGTGACTCGTAATGCGCTCGGTTTACATCAATCGTAGGAAATTCGATAATGCGCCGTATGATAATTCATGAAAATATCATACAATTTAGTAAATTTCAAGCGAGTTCACGCGAGTTCAAGTTTGCGCCAGCTCGCCACAACTCGAGGCTCCTTTAACCCCTCCCCCCTACCGCCCCCCCCCCTACCGCCCCCCCCCCCCCCCCCCTGCGCACGTGCCTGCCATTACCTGTGCATCTGATTATAATGCTACGTTTACACTATGTTCCCGGCGGCCACGGCAACCACGTTTCAGGCCACCGTGGACGAAACGGGATTGACGTGACACAACGCGGGGGACCGTATGGGCAAACGTGACAGGCCGTGATTGCCGTGGATACCGTGTCAGATTTTTAAACTGTCAAAAAATTTGCCACGGCAGTCACGGTGCGGATGAGAAACGTAGTAGGCCGTAATAAACCGGGGTGAACGTAACAAAACGTGACAGTCCGTAGTAGGCCGTAACAAAACTTGGGGGTGGTCCGTAGTGGGACGGTTTAAGCGCCCGGCACGCTACGGCGCGTTGAGTTATACTACGGTCTGACACAACGCGAGGTCTCAGAATACCATGATTGCTATTGCTTGGGAGACCTTCGTTTTATACCGCCGGCACAAACGTGCTCCAAAGCTGCCCTGCGTCCACGTTTCATCCGTACAAAGCCTTGACAGAACGTGAAAAACGTGTCAGACCTTGATCAGAACGTGGGAAACGTGAGGGACCCCATCAGAACGTGACGGGCCGGGAGGGAACGTTCTGGCATCCGTGGTAGAACGTGGGCCGAACCGTAGTGCGCCTTGGAGCCTCCGGGACTCAGCATCCCCTTCCCCCCACGGCCCGTCACGGATACCGTGGTAGACCGTGAGAAAACTTGGCAAGACGTAACAAAACTTGAATCCAGAGATAAAATTGGTCTAAATCCCACGGCGCACTACGTTTCGGGCAAACGGGGCTGCCGTGGCCGCCGGGAACATAGTGTAAACGTAGCATAAGCACTGTTAGATTTAGATTGCAAAGTAACAATATGTACAGATAACAGAAACAAGGAATTCTCTTAATTCTGTCCCCAATTCCTAAACTCAAAAAAGAAAAGAACTCAATTTTAAATATACTTTGCCACCATAACTACCTTTCAGTCGACCCAAACCATTTCTTTCTATCTTTAATAACTTAACTAGCCTCTGTCATAACTGTTTTTTCTGCTCTTATAACTGGTACAGTGGGAAATTAAAAATGAATACCTTTGTATTCTGTTTTGACGTACAGAAATCCACAAGGCCATTAGGCAATTTCCTGATTAATATGCTAATTAGGTTCATTATGCTAGTAAGGCTAATTATTTTTCGTTCAACATGATTAACCTCTGAGATAAGTATTGGTTGTCATAACAAAAATACACAATCAAATTGTCATTCCAGATTTTTCTGGATAAAACTAGACCTATATCAATTAATGCAAATATGCAACTTCACTAATAATGTTTTGTTTTTTTTTTTAAATATGTAACTTAAAAATAAGAACTGGTGTCATAAATGAATTCCTCGTCATAGAAAACCCTCAAAAAGCAGTATTATCCCTGTTTTTAGGCTTCCTGGATTAAGATTGGCAACATATTACTGATCACTTTAATGATTATGCTAATTAGGCTTATAAAAAAAATAGCCCAAGGTTGCCAAGTTGGCAATCAAGCTGAATTCACCTCTAAACAAACCCATCTAGAACACGAATCAACAAAAAAATCTTGTACTTAACATGTTTTCCGGGTCTAAACTTCTACCGGACTATAAAGTGATACCCTATATTGTTCTGTTCAGTGCTAGATGGATTTAGTTGTTTCGAGATTTCACCAAAAGTGGAACGTTGCTTACTGTTCAAACACTTACCGCTCTAACCATATCCTTTATTACACAATAATGATTACAATAGTCAGTTGGAAATTCAATGTCATTATCGGGTCCATGAGGATAACATCTGCAACGCTCAGGTACAGCGAAACGGATTGAATCTATCATATCAAAAAGTGACAGATTTTTTGTTTTCTTTCTTTCTTCGCAAAAGCAAATCTGTCTTTTGCGCATAAGCAGGTGAGAATGTAGTTTAGTAACGCCCTTAATTGGTTGTTTTGGTGTGTTTTGTTTTGCTATTGCACCCCACTTTTAGAGAGCAAAATACTTTGACGACATAAATTTGGAAGGAAAGAGGGCATAATTGCTTTCATCAAATGTTATTGCACATTATTGCCTAGAAATACTGGTTCTGAAAGTATAATTTCATAATGAAAAGATCCGTATTTGTAAAGGCAGGCAAGTCCGAATGGTCGAGTTGTAGTGTATGGATACTGAACAGTGAATGTACATTGGGACGACTTGCCTAAGGGGGCGAAATTTTACCAACATTTTTTTTCCAGGAACATTATTTTGGTGGTTGGGTATCCAGGCTCCCTTAATCGAGGGGATGGGAAGTACCCTCAGGTTAGCTTCGAGCTCTCTAAAGGATCAAACATGCCACAGCGGAGTTTTGTTTGTTTGTTTGTTTTTTTTTTTTCGTAAAAATGGTCCTACGTGTACTCACTCATCTAAGTTTTATTTTTAAAAATCTTTGATTTGAAAATTCAGTACGCTGAAGTAAACTTTAAATCGAAACCCAAGGCATCGTTAAATGGGCTTAAAGAGGGAAGCAGATTGTTTTTACCTTTTTCTTTTTACCCCAATGTGTGAGCTTGTTGTCATGTCCCCCCCCCCCCCCCCCCCCCCACCCCCTCCCCCGGCCACGGTCTGAACCATTCCTGATCACTAAATTTAGTAACATCAGTACGCTACCTTGAAGCAATCTAATTTGCCCTTGTCGCTTTCCTGATCACGAGCTGACTTGAAAAACGTGTTGCCCTTTTCTCTTGACATTCTCGATGTGTCATGGTTTGATGTCTGACCGGCATCTAGACAAACAGAAAATTTTGCGATACTCAGAGAGATTTAACATAAAAGAACAATACCGTTAAAGGACAAGTCCAATCGAAAAATAACTTACTTTCAATAAAAGCAGAAAAATCAGACAATCCAATCAAAAAAAGTTTGAGCAAAATCGGATAACTAGATTTTTTGAAAAAGTATGTAAAACTATGGAACAATGAGAATTACAACTCAAATTGCCAATATAGTTATCATGTCCTCACTATTTATCAATTGCTCTATATGTTTTTGTCACATTAATTTCCCTTTTTATCCCCCAAAACTTGATTTCCCCATGCCTTTGCCCAGGTTATATGATTTGATTGATATTGCGTGCATGACATTTCACGAAATCTTTTATGAACTTTGAAGAATTTATACTATTTTCTTAATATTGTATATTCATAATAATTGATTTTTATATAAATAGTTTATTATAATTCACATTTTCATGATTTAACTGGAAAAAAAATTACTCTATACAGTGTGAGTCAAAAAAAAGTTTACACCTAGAAAATTGCTAATTATTTTTAAAATCATCTATGAACAGTAAATGATTATACATCTTATGAAAGAGTGTTTTATCCCACATCATTTGGTATCATTTTTGTGCGGTATGTGTTCACGCTTGGATGAACAGGAGGCATTGTTTGCGAGAGTGCAAAAATTAATTTGCGCCAAAGTTGCTTGTTTGATGTTTGAATTAAAAAAAATGGGATTTTGGTATTAATTCGGTCTTTGCAGATCCAGATAACATCCCTAACAAAATTAATCATGCCACACATATCAAATATCGAATATCAAATATTAACAAAATTTGTGTGAACGTGTGTGTGTGTGTGTGTGTGACTTTGCTTCTGCAAAAATGCATTTCATTTGATACATTCAATTCATTCTCTCACTCCGCTAATCCAAACATAATACATGATGTATAGGGATCACTTTGGCGCAAGTCGATTTTTGCACTCTCACAAACAATGCCCCATGTTCATTCAAGCGTGAACACATACCACACAAAAATGATACCAAATGATTTGGGATAAAAAAAACTCTTTCATAAGATGTATAATAATTTACTGTTCACAGATGATTTTTAAAATAATTAGCAATTTTCTAGGTGTAAACTTTTTTTTGACTCACAAAAACATATTACTATTAATCTAACTTGGATGCTGGTGTGAAGAAATAAGATTCTTATGGAGAAAATAGGAAATTGATATCATCAATATAAAGAAAATAATTAGTGGATAGTGAGGACATGACGTCACAGACTCATGAGTGAGTTGCCAATTTGTCTTGTGATTTTCTAAGTATTGAATTTCATTAAAAGTTCATAACTTTCTTATTAGTTATCCGATTTTGCTCAGACTTTTTTTGATTGGTTAGTCTAATTTGTTCTGCTTCTATTGAAAGTAAGTTATTTTTTTAGTAGACTTGGGCTTCAACAGTCGGGGGTAAAAAGGAAAACAAAAATCAAACAGCACTTCCAAAATACACTGCATGACAACAGCATGTTATTCAATGGATAGCTAATAGAAGTAAAAAGCACTAAAATAAAGTAGACTATCACTGGAAAATTTGTAAGGACAAGCGGAAAATACATTAAAATTATATAATTATAATATTAATAAAAACTACTTCTTCATGACCCTTCCATTCAATGGCAAGCACTCCACCTCCTTCATGCCCATAAATTGGACAACCGTTATCCCACTGTTGCATATGATAGGGCTGGATAATTTGGGTATTTTATGTTATTTTTGCAATATATTCAATGGATAGCTAATACTAGTGTTTAAACGCTGAAGTGGATTAACTAAATATCATTATAACTTCTTTTTTTTAATCTCTCAACATCATGCGCCGTATGTCCTCCGGGAGACTTCTCTGTGTGTGGTGCTTTTGCAGGATTGCTGCCATCTTTGGCGCCATGGGACCCCGAGGTTTGACCAAAATGTATTTCATTCCAGTCATCGTCTTCTTCAACTAGCCCGTCAAATTTGATGCAGTTTGCGAAGTTTCCCTTGGGTCCTACGTACAAATGGAATTTGACTGGATCTTGAACTTCAAGCGGCTTGTACAATACCTCAGAGAGGTGAAAGAATACTTTGCTGTAGGTTTCATTCACCTTTATAAACCCGAATCCACGTCCGTCTAGATATTCCGTCACAACGCCAGTTGCATTAGGATTCAGGAGCACCTCCTTGTTTACAGCTTCATCCGGTTCAGAGTCAGAATCTTCACCATCCAAATTTAGAACTTTGATAGATTCTGCAAAATATCCCTTGGGTCCTTTATGCAAATGGAATTTGACTGGATCTTGAACTGCAAGCGGCTGGTACAATACATCGGAGAGGTGAAAGAATACCTTGCTGTAGGATTCATTCATCTTTATAAACCCGAATCCACGTCCGTCTAGATATTGCGTCACAACGCCAGTTGCATTAGGATTCAGGAGCATCTCCTGGTTCTCAGCTTCATCAGGTTCAGAGTCAGAATCTTCACTATCCAAATTTGGAACCTCAATAAATTCTGCAATGTACCCTTTTGGTCCTTCAACCAAATCAAATTTCACCGCATCTCCAACTTTAATTTCTTTCTTTGCAACAGCTGAAATATGAAAAAACACTGAATTGTAAGTGTCATTCACTCGGATAAAGCCATAACCCCGTTCGTCATTGTACTGCTTCACTCTTCCAACTACACCTTGTGGTAAAGGTTCCTCCTCGTACTCGGACTCGGACCCAGACGTTGACATGATAAACTAAATTAGTTATTCGATCATGAAACTAACAAGTTATTCGATCAGTATCTTATCTATCTTTGTCACGACAATGCTGACAAATGTGTACATACCCTACACTATTTGAAACGAAATCAGCCATTGTACTTCAGGCACCAAATTTTATGTCGATTATGGAAACGAGAAATACCGTCCTAAACATGAATTATGTCGCGAATTGTAAGTCATATGCCCTGAATGTAAACAATCGGTAAACTGCTGTCAGCAATATGCGTGGGCAACACAGGAAGAACTAATTAGATACAGTCATGTCCCAACAAAGAACATAATTGAATCATAGAATCATCAGAGGTGTTTTGGTTTTCGGATTGCGCAAGATTTGGGGATTCCCACGTTTTTATCACTCGCTCCATAAACAGGACACATCTTTAGTTTGGGGCCCCAAGTGGTAGACTACCTTTCATGCACAATTTCTGGCTATTTTTTTTTGTTTAATCTATAATTTATACTGCATCTATTGGCATGATATTTTGTTTGTTTGTTATTCAGCGGCTGGCTGAGTCGTTGAGGAAATTTTTGGCCCGATTTCAAAATGTTAAAACCCCCCCTTGAAAAAAATCCTGCGTACGCCACTGACTGAGGTAGAGCATGGACCTTCTTAGTAGGTCCATGGCCGGGTCCATGGGTAGAGACGTGATATGTATCGAGTTGTATTATGACATCGTTGTATTGCTTTGCTTGCACGCATGCGCAGAGTTGGCGCTTGTTTGGTATGCATTAAACATGGAGTTGGAAGTCAACATTATGATGGTCACTGTGTCTATGACGGGCGGATCGTGCCATAAAGATGACAACTATACAACTATACATCCATCGAATGGATGTAAGGTTTTAACCAATCAGAACGCAGGAAACTGTACAACTATACAACTATACAACTATACGACTATGCAACCATACAGCTATAGAACGCATGTACGGTTGTTACGTTTGCGGGCCGAAATGCCATAATTGGGAACAACCATACATCCATTCAGCTCTATGGCTGTACGGATTTAACCAATTACAATGCAGGAAACTATACAGCCATGGCGGCGAGAATGTCTGTATAGTTTTATGGCTGTACGGTTTTAACCAATCACAGTGCAAGTAACTATACTCTGATGAAAGCAACACGAAAAAAGGAACTCGGTTGAAATTTTGGCTTGTGTTGACAGCTTAGCACGAAAAATATATTCACCGAAGCCAAGTCATAATGTTATTAATTGCAAGTAGGTCTATATTCGAAACAGGCCCGATACTAGTGCCGCAAAGTGGTAAGTCGAACAAATGAATATGATTATGAGATTTTGCCGTGGGTAATTCCAGAATTAAGGTCTCGGTCTCGGGCCATATTTATAACCCGTTACAAAAATGGCCTAGCCCCTATTACTGTTTGAAATTTAGATCTAGTCCACGACAATTAGGACCAGGAACTAATTAAAAATAGGTCCACTTATTAGGATCAGGAATGGATTGATGTATTTTGTCCACATTTGCCGGGACCAGATATTGTATTTGGAGGACATTAAAATATTTTCAACACTGAGAACAGAGGCGGCGGAGCGACTTCCAAAATGGGAGGGCACCAACAAAAAGGGGCACTTTCTGGAAAAAAGGGCACCTTCAAAAGTAAATCTCAAAGCGAAAATAGATCTATACAATTTGTTTAGACATTTTATCCCGGCCCCCCCCCCCCCCCCGCTCAGAGGTCGGAATGACCGCATGCGTGTTGCCAAAATGTCCGGTAAAGGGGTACTTTTCGTGCGACAAAGTTCGGCCCGAGAATTGTAAAAAAAGGGGTGTATTTGACTTTTCACCCGGAGATTTCTTTAAAAAGGGGGTGTTTTTCTTTTTTTCTCTCATCTCTTTGGACTCCTGAGAAATTATTCCGAATTTAGGGGGGTACATTGAGCATTTTTCCTGATTTAGGGGGATCTCCAAGGCAGGAAAAGCACGCGAAAAGCCCGCGAAAGGGGGGTTCGGAAATGTTGGCAGTCCTCAGATAGGGGGTGCTTTAAAAAAAAGGTGCGAGCATATGCGTACCCTAAATAACACTGAGTGGGGGGGGGGCGGGCATTTTATACCCCTTTATTGTGATTACATTATCAGGGATGATTTCGATATTTGTTTCTCTTTATACATCATATAAGATATTGCTAAGCATCGTACTTTGCAGTTGGGTGTGTCTGTGATGGTCTGAAAATTCATTTGCGAGTGAGCAAAGCGAGCGAGGACAATTTTTAAGATTTGTGAGGTAGCAGTGCGAAATGATACATCTTATAAAGAGGAAAAACCCAATCCTGATGGGGTTATAAGCACATTCTCATAACGGAAGACTGAAAAGACCTTTGATAAGTTACATACTTATAACATCTATAACTACGAGCGAGCGTAGCGAGCAAGGTTTGGGGAAAATTGCTCTTAGTCGCTTGAAATTAGGGGCACGTTTAGTGATGAGAGGAAAGGGGACACTTATTGAAAGGGTTAAGACACTTATTAGAACAGAAAAGGAGCACGTGTCGTCAAAGTACAAAGGCTAATTATCAGAGGTGAAAATGGGACACTTCTTACACTTAAAAAAAGAGGCATACACCAGGGATGAAATGGGTATTTGTCGACAGAAAAGGGGTACATATCATTGTTGAAAGGGTAATTATCAGAGGTGAAAAGGGGAACTTATCGTATCTGAAAAGGGACACTGACCATACATGAAAAGAGGCACTTATGAGAATGACAAAGGGGCACTAAATGAAAGGAAAATGTGCATTTGTTAAAAGAAAAGGGGCACCGGTCATATTTTAATAGGGGCATTTATCGGAGGTTAAAGGGGGCTTTTATGAGAAGGGGGAAGTGGCTCTTACTAAAAAGAAAAAGAGGCACATTTTAACATAAACGGTGAAAAGAGGTAATTATGGGAAGGGGAAGGAGCACTTACAAGAAGGAAAAAGAGCATTTATTAGGAAGGGAAAGGGGGGCGTGTCAAAATAAAATGGGCATTTATAAAAGATGAAAAGAGCACTTATCAGGAGGGGAAGGGGCACTTTTCAAAGTAAAACGAGTATCTCTCAGAATTGGGTCATTTTAATACAAGAGATGAAAAGAGGGAACTTCTGAGAATGAAAATGAACTATTTTCATGAGATAAAAATGTCCGGGGCATTTATGAGAACGGAAAGGCGCTCTTTTTTAAATGGGTGCACTTATCATAACGAAAAGGGGCACTTATTAAAAAGGAAAGGGGCGCATGTGAAAATGTAAGGTGCGCTTTTCGTACCTGAAAAGGGGAACTTACTAGAGATTAAAAAAGGCACTTATGAGAATGGAAAATGGACACTTATTGCAAAGAAAATGGAAACTTGTCAAAGGAAAAGAGCACTTATCAGAGGTGGAAAGGGGAAGGGGCACTTTGAAAAAATTAAAAGGGGCACTTGTCAGAGTAAAAGGGGCACTTTTCCTATATAAAAAGGGCACTTCTTACAAAGTAAAAGGGGCACTTTTAGGGTACTTGAAAAAGTTGGAGGGCACTGTGCCCCCCTGGGAGCGCCGCCTCTGGCTGAAAAGTTAGGCAAGCTGCAAAATTCCCAAGCCAAACTCTAACCCCGGGACAAATTCACTGCCTTATGCAATGCAGAAGAAAGTGGATGAGACATGGGATGAACTCGATCCTAGTAGAACTTAGAAGGAGTCTGCCCGATCGTAGCTGTAAAGAAACCTGGTGGTGAAATGCGAGTTTGTTGTAACTAAAAAACTCGAAGCCAATAAGGCGTTGAACAGTATAGGCCTACCCAATACCGAGTCTAGAGGATTATTTGTAAGATTTTGAAGACGGAGAGAAATTCAGCAAAATATATTTGTCTCATGCTTGATAGTAAGGCGAGAAACTTACTATCAGCACCCACAGAGGACTATTTCAGTATACCACATCGCTTTTTGGTATAGTAAGCGCACCTGCCCTCTTTCAGCGAACGATGGGGACGCTCTTAGCAGAAGTGCTACCAGTGTGTCGCCGATACTTAGACGACATAATCGTGAGTGGAACCACTGATGAGGAGCATCTTACCAACTTAGAAACGCCACAAGAGTGTCTTGAGAAGAATGGACTGCGCTTAACCCTTACTGTACTGGGGGGGGGGGGGCCTTGGAGGCCCCCCTCGACATTTTTAGGAGATTGCGCCGCAACCGCTTGGAATTTTGAATTGTCGTTTCATGACTTTTTTTCCCTCAAGTCTTACGCACATTTTGATACCATTTTCGTCGAAATCGGATATACCTGTAAGGAGTTACATAACAATTAGTATGCGCATGTCATAAAAAAAAATTAAAAAAAATAAAAATCGCATCAAAATTTGCATAAATTATCATTATTAATTACATTAAAATAACTTTTTTTGTGTTAGAAAAGAAGTTTCATATGAATAATGAGTTTCAACATTCAAAAAGTGGAGTTTGACATGTTTTCTGTAAAATGCATAAAATTAGCGCATTTTGCATAATTAATTAGGCTAACGACAAAAACTTGCATATTCAGAAAAAACTAATTATACCATCTTGTTCCTTACGTAAATATCTACAAACATGCAAATGTTCGTGTTCATCGGACAATCGACAGCCAAGATCATAGGGGGGGGGCCTCTCAGCCCCCCCCCCCCCCCCCCCAGTCAGTGGGTGCTCAAAATAGCCCAGTACAGTAAGGGTTAAAGAAGGGAAAATGCCAGTTCATGACTGTTGGCCACAGATTGGACAAGCAAGGTATCAGCCCACCCCTCAGAAAGTAGACACCATTCGGCAGAAACCCTGGCCAGTGATCCAGACCAAACTGAAGGCTTATCTCGGACTCAAGGAGCAGTTTGTTTCAAAGAACGCCAAGGAACAACGAAAGCAGAGCCTGGTGTTAGCACTGTCGTCAGTGTTATGGTGTATGTGCATGGACATAACCATGGTAGGCCTATGTGCTTCTAGGGTTGCGTTTATCTACCCAATTTTTGGCTAGAATCAGGTTTCTCAAACGTCTTTCAGGCAAATTCAGAAGTTGATAAACGCAAAGTCTTTTTTAAAGGGCTTTAGATATGGGCATATCTAAAGACGCAAAAAGTTGTGTTTTTAATGTGACAAACAGCCAGAATCACGTTTCTGAGAGATCGATAAACGCAAAGCTGTTTTGAACCTCACATACAAATAGGACCACCCAGGTGTTGTGTACAAGCATGTGTGTGAAGTTGACCTTCGAGGAACTGTCTGCTTCCCGGGTCAAAACGGTTGGGCAGACACAAGGCCTTTATTGTGAATCGTGAACAGTCGATAAACGCGACATCCCGCAAATCACGATCGTATAGTGGGGTATGATAGTGGGGTTCGATAGTGGGGTACGATATGTACATATCTAGTGGCAAGCCTTGATAAACGCGCCCTACATATGCGAGATATGAATGTAGAGTCTTTAGGAGATCACTAAGAAATTCATCTTATTTGCACATTTTACCGCAGACCCACTTAGTAATTTGTTGAGTTTTCTCCCACGAACTCCACTCTGTTAGAGAGATTTACTGTAACAGCTCCATCTACGGTCAAAAGCTAATGTGCTCTTTCGGCAACTGCATGACTGTTGATGTGGTGGTGTGAAGTAAAAAAGGAAAAAATGAAAGAAAAAAGAAAGAAATTACCTTAGGGAAAATACAAAGAGTAGGAAAAAACTCTCTCTCTCTCACACAACCACAAATAATCTTGACTGATATAGATAGCAATAGCGATTCATTTTATTGGGACACTCTACACTCTACAGTGTTGGCTGTAGGGTGGGCTTTTGGTGGGAAATCTCGTCGTCGTTGCTGAGAACTCTATCCGTAACATTGGTATTTATGCATGGAAATGGAAATGTACATACAGCTCTTATTTCATAGCGTGTATCTTTGTATCTTACAATATGAAAATCTCATTTGCCAGGAATTTTATTGAGGTGTTCCACTTGATATACTTTGTTAGAAACAGGGACTAAAACAAAAAGTAAATACAAACGCACCCATCACACACGCACATATACTAACAAAAAGAAACTATATACAAAATATATCAAGATATGAAAAAGGGCTCGACGAAAGGAATATCTGAATGTGGAAGGGGGTTGAAAACAGGGGTCATACAAACCCGCTAACACACTGTTAAAAGATACCCATAACCAAATTAATAAATGTTACGTAAATCGCCATTGCTTATTTTGGAAAATGCTCAGTTGTAGATTTATGAAAACAATATTAAAAGATGGTAAAAAGAGAGAAATAATATATTACTAAAAAATTCCAAAAAATAGTCTCTTGTACGTGCTTAATAAAACATGATTTCATTAAAATCTCTTCCTTTCTTCCCCTTCTCTTTATATTACATCCTCCATTCCTCTAAACGCCCCATAAGCGGGTTCTTTCGACGAAAGAATAATATCAACAGCCTTTTTAGGTAACGCTACCACATGGTGTTAAGGAAAGCCTCAATTTGTGCATATTAATGTGCACACTTTTTGCACATCCCCCCCCCCCCCCCCTCAACTGTCTATATGGTCAGTCTAGCCCTTTTGTGACCGTATATACCTGGAAGTAGAAATAATAGGCTTTGTTTGATCACGTACTTGTACGCTCACCCTGTTCTATACCATATTATAAATATTTGATCGTGACGTTCATACATTCTGGGTGAATAGACCATTGTCCTCAGTTATGTGATAAAAATGGCAGCTAAAAGGAAAAATCTTGTCTACGGAGAAATCAAATAAATAAATGTGAAAAGTATGAAAAGGTTGCATTTATATTACCTCAATATTATTGTTAATACAGTCTCTACAAACTTGGCAAGATTCGAGGAAGTTTACAATCATTTTTATGAATTTGTTTGAAAGACAACTTGTAAAATTGAAGATGCCTACGTAATTGATCATTCCATGTTAAGCAAATAAAGCATGCATGACAGTGATATAAATTGTTTTCACCATGCAAATGGGTAGGAGGCGGATTTATTGGCTTAGTCGGTAAAACGTCTGTCTAACCAAAGATCATAGGTTCGAATCCAACCAAGGTGAACGAATGAAGCCTGCGTTTTCATGGTTATGTGCCCTACCTCTATAGACGCGTGCTATGTGACACGGGAAAATACTCTTGCCCCTAGGATAGGACGTTAAATGAAGGTCTCGTGTAGAGGAGAGTCACCAAAATACCATACGTTTGCCCTATTCGTATAAGAGTAGGGGGTAACCCCGGTGTAGTGGCCCACCTGCACACCCCCAATCAGTTATACCGGAAGGAGAGACCCAAGGGTCACAGTAAATCAGTTCGCTTTTCCCTTCTCAGGCACAGGTGACGCCAAATATTCAATAATTGTTGTTTAGATGCAAACTCTACAGGACACTACCCTAATGTTCAATGTGCTACACGATTCCATAAACATTTGTAGTAAAACAAGACATTCAATTAGAATGCTCTTATAGACAGTAATTAAAGAGGGTTTATTATTAAGGCTTTGGTTAATTTTATTATCGTAACCCCTAAACAGACTTATTTCCCGAGTACAAATGGATAATTATGATATCGTATACAAATTGAAAGTCAATGTATTTTCATTTATCTATAGTTTAGTTATGTGTGTGTGGAGGGGGTGGGGTAGTTCACTGATGTTCTGAAGTAAAGATCGACAGAATAGTGACATGAAACATAAATAAAAGCAATGAAGATGATAATGATAATAGTGTTTTACCCAAAAATATACCATTGACTATTTACAACAGTATTTGTTAACCATGTCAATTATTGCAATATGTTATGTAATCAGTTAATGTTAACAGTTATTGAGTGAGCAAATGGTGTGTACTTACCAAACCAACTTCATACAAATTCATATTCTACACAATCGTGCTGGTTGTATCATTACAAGTTTTTTATTATATAAACCCCTGTGTTTGTTTGTTCCATGATCTGACATCTTTACCATTCTTTGACCTCATTAAATCAAGTAACTTGGTATTGATGTATAATTTTCATGAGCAAAATTTCCCACCACAGACTGTATTGTATTCATGTATAATTTCCATAAGCAAAATTATCTGCGGTGGGAAATTGAATATGAACTTGAGGTAAAAGACTGGTAAAGATGTCAGATCATGGAACAAACAAACACCGGGGTTTATATAATAAAAAACATGTAATGATACGACCAGCACGATTGTGTAGAATATGAATTTGTATGAAGTTGGTTTGGTATTAAAGTACACACCATTTGCTCACTCAATAACTGTCAACATAAACTTTTTACTTATATATTACGAAAATTGACATGTGGTAAAAAAAAATGACATGTTTAAGGTCAATTCTTCTGTCCGTTCTTATGAAACAAGGAACACTGGATCCCAGCTTATTACATCATCTCTTGTGTAAGTATTCATTATGTAATTATTATGTTTTTAATGGAAAAAAATGTAATTGAATTAAATTGAACTTGTATACGGGTTCAAGACAGGAAGGAATGCCATTGACAATTCAGATTTCACTGGGTGATTTAACACGACAAGGAGCCTTACAAACGAGAAAAATTGAAAACTAGTTAAAAATGGATAGTTTAGGGGTACTTAGAGCAGTGGTCTCATAACAGGGAGGTCCCGGGGTCGGAACCAAATGCCCTTTTGGTGAGACATTAATCCACTTTACCAAGTCCCTTGGAGAGGACTTACAGTCATCGGTACCCGGTAAACAAACACTTTATTAGTGGTCAGGACTATAAGAGACAAACCAGGCAAACCTGTAAAGAAGGTCTTCAAAGGTACAAATAGGCCCTCGATGAACGAGAAAGTAGAAACGAATAAAGAACTGATTTGGCATCCGTTCTTCTCGGTTGGGGAAAAATCGAAAATAAACCTTCTCGGAGGGGGGCCCCTGGAGTCTTGGAAAAAGCCCTACCTTGAGGAGATGTATTACATTATGTTTCACGTCATGAGATAAAATCACATTTTGAGCATATTTAGATTCCACGAATAGCGACCTAACGATGCACTACCCTTTTCTGCTGAACCTTGTAACGAAAGCCCAACTCTGAGGAGATTTATAACATTATGTTTCACATCATGAGATAAAATCACATTTTTAGCACATTTAGATTTAACGAATAGCGACCAAACGATGCACTACCCTTTTCTGCTGAACCTTGTAACGAAACCCTAATCGGGATCACGATTATATGAACTTTCTCTCAAATCTACTCCATATGGCAGCGAAAATGGTTTTCCCCTCATCTTCGCCGCTCAGTTCAGGAATGTGAACTTGTGTTTTCAGAGAAAATAAGTCCAGTTATTTATGAGGTTGAACATGAACCAGACAATAAATCGCTTTCTCTACCTCTCTCTCTCTCCCTCTCTCTCTCTCTCTCTGGCCTACCGTGGTTTACTCCCCTGAATTCTTGGTACTTTTGATTTGACAAAAACGCGTTACATATTTTACGGCTGAATTATCGAACCTTTTTTTTTTAATGATGATAATTTCATTAAATGGTGATAAATGTCCAGTATTGCTATTTTCGAATGGAATCTGCATCACATATTTTGAATTCCATATTGTACCTTACTTTATTTGTCTTATTATCGTTACCCACTTTCCCAATTAAAAATAGGGAGAGCACGTTTTGCCCTGTTACCTTTAAAAATAAAGGTGTTATTGTAGCCGTGTTGTGTAGTAGCAGTGAAACTTGATATTTATCTGCAGTATTGATGCTCGTGTCCTCACTCCATCTAATGTATAACTTACCGACAACCTTAAAATGTTTGGTTGCATAATCAAAAAAATTATAAATTTATGATAACAAAAATATTTGATCAGACTGACTAGGGCAAGGAGAACCAGCAATAATAAATGCCACATTCAATAAACATTGAGAAAAACTTACGGGTTAGTTTTGATAGCCCCAATAGGCCATTGAATTGGTTTATTAAAAAATGAACATGACATGCAGCTCAAGGCCGATATTGTTTACAATGCAATCGGATATTCACCACATAATAAAACAGTGTCAAAATACAAAAGAAATACAAAAGAAATATCAATGGCAACATCACACAGCAATATCATTAAAGATTTAGAAACATGTATGATATGTATCGAAGATGCGGATAAGTAGCCAACAAAACAACCAAGGCATTATGATTAAATATTCAAAGATAAATTGAATTGAGCATATGTTCAGGAATATTAGGCTTATCGCACGTAAATATCACTTAAAGTCACACTGCACTACTTGTAGCTAAGTTGATCCTTCTATATAGCAAACCATGCCTAATCGGTGACCATTGGTCCCCCATGATCCTCTTTTTCTTATGTTAATTGAAAGCTGATTTGATGAGATAACCACCTGTCCAGTGACCTTGCAGGGGAGTCTAATCCCTCCTGTACACTAGTACATACAGATGGGCTTTAAAACAAACACATAACCTACGTGACTTACAATAAAAAGGCGTTATTTAGAAAGAATGTGAATCAATGACATTGTGATGGGCGCGCACACGGAATCTTACACGGAATTATTCACATTCAATATTTACATTTACACAACGGGCCGCAAAGATCTGTACCCGTTCCGACGAGAAAGAAAATCATCGTATACGATAAACAATTATTTCCTGTAGTCTGAACGTTGTTAAAGAGATAGTTGTCAATATATAATGTCAATAATTTATTGACCTCTTTAAAATTAGTTTTTTTTTTTGTTTTTTTTTACACTGTACGACGTTTCTTCGTGGGTGTTTTCCCAGTCTGCGTGCCCCTTCCGCTGTACGAGCTTAGTATAAATTTAATTATAATTGTTACATGGCAGAACCATTATTAGCAAAGCTTTGATAAACAAACAACATTTGTTGCACTCGATAAAAAAGGCGGTATTCAAATACCAAACAAGGTCGAAATGCCAGATGGCCTGGTCTCAATTCACAAATGTTAAAAACGTCTATTCATACTTCAAGCCTTTTTTTTTGCTCTCTCTTCCAATCAATACCTTAAATGCTTATTACAACAGTGATAAAACTGATAATGACAGAGATACATTAAAGTGTGCATTTATTGTTAGCTAACGTCATAACAGCATGTCATTGCATTAAAACCGATGATAAGATATACAGTTAATTTATTTTACATAACATTTCATTGGGTTGATTTTATAAGTCAAAATGTTATTACCTCGACAGCTGATTTACGCCCAAAAATATAATAATACATTATTGCCTTGGGAAAAGGAATTGTTTTCCATTTTGTTGAAGTTAAAACAAACTATAGCTAACAATACAATGGAAATATGAAGATATTACACAAAAGCTTGAATGTACAAACTGTATGCGTATACAACATAATGACGTAATGTGATCATGCGTGTTGGAAGATCATCGAAATTACTGCCTTTTTGGTGCAATAAGCATGATTTTTAGATTAAAAAAACCCGCTTTGACTCTCATTCATAACGTTGTTTCAGGTTACTGTAATATCCCGACATTAAAGATTCCAATCTTATAAAGTACAGCAAGTATCAACAAACTTTAGTATAAATGACATTGGCCTCTTTTGTTTAAGAGCAGGAAATTGCTTAGTAAATATTGTACAATGTGATATCATGAAAGCAAAGGTGTGTTTGATATCATAGTAGCTAATATTGGTCGTTGAAATTCAAGTGGCATTTTCCCCCGAACATCCATACAAAACTCCGGATCTATTCTTTATCACCGGTATGCAAACACTAGACTATTCCATTGAAATCATTTCAGGCTAACGGTCCAACAATCAAAGTAATACCGAAAAAAAATGGTATATTCCCCTGACATCATTGCACGCAACATATACCCCCCCCCCCCCCCCACACCTTCTATCTCTTTCTCTCTCTTTCTCTCTCTCCCTCTCTTTCTCTTTCTCTCTCTCCCTCTCTTTCTCTTTCTCTGGTCCCCGACGTGCTGCATAAAATCCAGCCAATCAGGACTCTCCTAGTGCATATGCGCGGATCGATGTCTCGCTTTTCTCTCTCTCCGCTTCGGAACACAGAATTATATATAAAACCATCGCATAGGATGTGCACTTTACACACCGTAGAGCATTATCAGCCAACTAGCTCGCCAGACTCAAATCACTTGTCTGCCGTAATCAGAACCTCATAATTTGTTGTCATCGCATAACTCGGTACTCACCGGTACATTGACAACCCTCGTCCTCTTTGCTTGATCCTTTGAAGAACCATCGGTAGCCGATAGCCGGTAGCCGGTAGCTGCAAATCTGTTTCCGTATTTTCATCAACTCCTGTGCTAAACTTTCAGAGAATAAATACAGCTGAGTCAAAGTGAAAGTCAACATCGCTCTGCCCCGTGGATATTGTGCTGGATTTATAAAACTATTATTAAAACGTAACTATCTCGGAAGCGTTCGTTTCTTCATCATTCTGTGTCTTGTGCAGCCTTGTGACTCTTCCAAAGGATTTAACTCTTTTAAAGCTCACTGATGGAGAGTGGCAAATCATCCAAGATTGCTGGACTAATCACGACCGTATCACAGCTGGTCTTGAAAGATAAACGTGCCATTGATATGGGGAAAGATCATGGTGATAAGATTGAGGTGAGAAATTGTGTTTTTCTTTTTTCTTCAGAACTCAAATATTATTGTTATCTCATAAACGGCTCTATGCCGTGGAGACAAAACTGAGATTGGCATACAAGTGACATTACACTAGATAATTTCAGTTCCAACAAGTTATACATTAACGAATTTTGCAGGTAAAACAAGGGAGTGGGGAATGGACTCCAAGAGTCCATGGCATGGTATTCAATATCGAAATAGCCAGAACAGAGTGGTATCTCTTTACATATTTTTGGCGAACTCGGTTAGATCCGAGAAAGAACGATCGACTTATTGGTTTTTCTCACTTTCCAAGATATGTTTCATGAGGAAGTGATGAGAGCAAAAGCTCTAGGAATATTTTGTACATATTCTTTCGAGCTTTCCCAAGCAGCTTCCTAATCTTGTGCGAAAATATATATTTCAGCACGATGTTTACGAAGTCTTGCAAACGGCTACATATATGAAACTTCGATCACACTTTCTACCAGGAAATAAATGTGCTTTGCTCCACTTTGGGGTCTGGTATTGTAATTTTGTTATTGACTCTTTGGAGGGCGAGGTTAAGGTTACACTAGGTTAGATTAGGTTGGGTATCTTGTTCACATTTTATAGAATATGAATTGAATTAAATGGTTTATATTTAGAAAACTGAAAATAGCAGCCCTGGCCTAAGTTGCATAGGCCCTATATTGCTATATTTGTTATTGTTAAGGAAAGATTTAATTTCATTGAATTGTAAAAATGTTTGACTCAATAAAAATAGCCTATGGAGGGCTAAAAAGTTTTTTTTTTTAATATTTAAAACAAATTATTATTATTCATAATTTACATGTGTATGTGTGTGTCTGTCTGTGAGACCTTAACGCTTTATAAGTTTCCACCATTATTATTATTATGCCCAATCTTTGTAAATTTATATATATATAACTTTTTATAAGTGTTATATGTATATTATATATGCTATTGTTCTAGATGCATTTTTTGTGTTTTGTTGTATCGGGGCTCAGATCAGTATTGTGTAAACTAAAAGCGCTAAATAAGAAGCAATTATTGTTTTGTATTGTTATTATTATTATTGTTATTATTATGATTTGTAGTATTATTAGTTATGATAATTATTATTATCATTATTTGTAATGCTGACACATTGAGGTGGCAAACATTGATCTGAAACATACATACATGGATACGCTGTAGCTGTACGCTGTATTGATATCATGATTATTATGAAGAGGAGGAGGCAATTGAACTCGGTGCCCCCAATACAGGGTGGGCGTTCTTCCCCCACGGAACTCTCTAGTTACAAAAATTCCTGGTTACTCCTAACACGTCTTTTCTTCTACGTTGACACGAATACAACGTGGGGATTCACAGTAGAAGATGCTGTTTACCTCTCTTGAATAGGGACTTTTAGATTTGCACGTTTACAGCTTTGACTGCAACGTGTGACGTCATTTTAAGGCACTGCGCATGCGTTACGTCGTCTCAGTCGGCGATCGAGAATGCGTCAACCTTGATTTTCCTAAATCTAGTACGGTACTAGTATATGCCGCGTGCGCATAAAATATACAGTTCCTCATGGTAGACAAAGGAACATCCCTTCCCTACTATTATGTAAAAATGTGTAGAACAAGTGTCACATGCATATTCACCTGTTATACACATTTTTACATAATAGCAGTGAAGGGATGTTTTACCACAGCAATAGGCCATTTTCGTAATGTAACCAAATTTAATGCATAGGTCTTTGTGAAGTGCCTCAATACAAACTATTTCATTCACCTGATAAGAATAATAGTATTTCAATAGACATAATCCTAACTGCATACATTAGTTGTTGCCACGTTGGACAAACATTATGGTTTGACCTACCTAGCAACACTTAATATATGCAGTTGCATTCTGACTATTGAAATACTACTATACCTATCAGGTGAATGGAATAATTTGTATTGAGGCACTTCACAAAGACCTATGCATTAAATTTGGTTACATTAAGAAAATGGCCTATTGTTGAGGGTAGAATGAGGAACTGTATATTTTGTCCTCTTTCTTTGTCTGTCATGTAATTCATAGTGTTCCTTTCTGCATGCATGTATATCGTCGAGTGCAATCTAAAAGATTTCTAATTGTAGTCAACATGGGCAGTTAAGTACGTTGACACGCATGATCAGTCGGCGTACGTCGTGTTCTCGTCTACTCAATCTAAAAGTCCCTAATAGTAGAAAGTTATAAACTGTCTTCGTATAAAAGATCCGTCACAAAAGATCATTTGGAATGTGCAGTCATGCCTAAATGTCTTGAAAATAATGGTTATAGGAAGTGTTAAAGAATTGGGTATTCGGGAAACAGCTCAAGACCTAGTACGCTTCTGAAATTATGGCTTCTTCTTAAATTGTAATAGTTGGAAGATCTTCTTCCGCAGCAATTCAAATGTCAGCTCGAACGAGATCAGACTGTCAAGCATGGGACCAGCTACAGCTGATAATCAGCTCGTAATCTGTTGCCAAATAATTTGGGGTTACTATCCGCCCTCTGCTCTAAAATTTTCTTTTGCGCGGGTAAATATTTAATCACCATTGGAATTGATCTTGCATGGCTATAAACTGTTTGCTAGATTGGATTAGTGGTATCGAAACCTGATATAGCCACAGGCATTTCATAAATGTTTGCCGATACAATGAATATATTCGGAGCATATCACATTTTATTGGCAAATGATATCAATGAAGGCTTATTAAAGCGTAATAATGAGCCCGGCAAATTGAATGCGGATAATCCTTCGCATAAATCATCAAACATATTCAAAGGGGAGGAGACAAAAATTAAAGGAAAATGGTTTTCGAAGAGAGGGTTGCAAAGTGGTTATGAGGGAAACGGAGTAAAATTTATTCTCTAAAACTGCAAGAATTGGGGTAAATAACAAAAATGCAATGAGATTATGAAAATATTTTTGAAGGGGACTAAAGGGAACATTAAGTAGTGCACATGAGGCAACTATGGAAAGAGGGGGCACAATATTCACCAATTCCAGGTAAAATAGAAGTGAAACGATGTACTGAGTTTGTAACAGGGTGATGGCTCAAAATAATTTCCTTTTTGTAAGTCAAAATCAAATGTTCATTGCGTCTTACGGGTGTAAACAAGAGTGCTATCAAAATGAGGAAATTAAAACATGAGACATAGTCGCGTGCATTTGAGAGCAGAAGCAATGCAAAAGGACGAAAATTAAAAATATATATATCAAAGAGCATGAAGCATTTATCCGCCCCCCCCCCTCCCCCCTCTTTGTCCTTTTGAAGTTTAGACACAGTCATGGTGCTTGTTCAGATATGACGCGGAGTGTTTTTTTTTTATGACGTAAAATGCAAGACGCTTCACATGTCTAGATCTATTATTCAGAACACAAATCTCATTAAATATGTGCTGGATCATTCTTACTAGCAGTTGCCATTCATTTACTCGTTTAAAAAAAACCAAGGCGGAATTTAGGCGGCGGCTTGCCGCGCCACAAGCACCATGACACGACCGATTATCACCATCCCATCCTTCCTCCACTAATTACGCGATCCCAGGGGGGGGGGGTGGTCACCTCCTTAGGCTCCTTTAATCCCTCTTGTCACGTCATTCGTTTGCTAAACGAATGCACAATGTACTGCATTAATGTCACATAACTTTTGCTTTATTTGTTCAGGGCGTCAAGTACCTATGCAGCAATAAGAAACCTTGTACATAGGAATAAGTATGTCTAGACTATTGAATAGGTAGACCCTTCAGTGTGCAGAAAAACAGATACTATGTTTCTTCGGAGAATTATATTCAAACCTCGTTGCAAATCTTTTATGTCAATATATATAATCTAAAAATACGTATTAGAGCACGTTTAGTGGTTAACAAAATTATAATGGTTTGACCCGCGCTTTGCTTGTGTAGACCACTTAACTGAATAGCTTCGTATCTGGGTTTTGAATTTGAAATAAAAAGGTTGAACTGCCCTTCGAAATATCTATAGACAAAATAGTTGCGTCTGAGTGAGAATAAATAATGGATATCCACTCTATTTATTTTGAATGGAGACGCGTTTTCCGACACGTATATCTGTTACAGGGCAAAACCGTCGTCTTTGATGGGTTTTTTATTGAAATGAAAAATGATATTGAAAACGCGGGGCATCCCAGTCGAGCGACACCTAAGAGACACTAGGGGCTTTTAGATTAAGTGGACCATAACGGCGTGAACATCCACTGATCTTGCGAGTCAATGGCAAGCCGTTTTACCATTGCTTTACAACTGAAAATCATTTCTTGATATCAAGAATTACCATTGCTTCACAACTAAAAATTATTTCTTGATATCAAGAAATTTGAATAAATGTTAAAACGGCTTGCCGTATAGACACGCATGATTAGTGGACGTTCACGTCGTTCTCGTCCACTGAATCCAAAAGCCCCTTATATCGGTCTCGTGGACCCTGAGGAGACTTTTAGAATGCCCGCGAAACAGAGATTATCGGTCCTGAGCGGTTGTTCTCGTTGAATGTGGATCACAGGCGGTTGATCACGTGGGCTGGCGTTCTCGTGGGTCGTCAGTCCTTTCGGTCTCGTGGGCTGTCAATCTATTTGGTTGTCCATAATGTAGGCTGTCGGTTCTTTTGGTGCGTCGCGGGTTTGTTGAACCCTCGGATAACCTTTCAGAAGGCCCGAAAGACGGACATTGTCGGTCGAGGCCGGCTGCCGGTCTCTATCGGTCATGTAGGCTGTAGCTGTAAACGCCTTTTCTTTCCCCCCTTTTTTTTTTGGGGGGGTAGGGACGTACCACCCACACTGGAAGGTAATGTGAGATAAGGCATGAATGCATTGTAGACCGGCACTTTTCTTTTATACTGACATTCATCTACTATCATAATTTTTTTAATCGGAATATGACAGTTATTCACCGCATTATCATTTTCGTTATTTCGTTATAGAACTGTTCAAAGCCCAAGACTATGACACGATACGTGATACGCCGAGGACAGATTGACGACTGTTCTCAGATCTCAGTGCTAATGAGGGAACTCGCAGAGAGTGAAGACTATGGAGATCGGGTGGAAGTCTCCGAAGATGGTAAGTTCATTTTGTGCGTTTGTGTGTATGTCTTGTTTGTTTTGTTTTATTCTGTTTTGTTGTTTTTTTTCTTTTTATTAAAGTGAAATTCGTCATCTTACCACATTTTCCGATTCTGAATACATTTTCCGATGTGGTATTAGGAAAAGTGTTCTATACTCCAAAGTGTTTTATAAGCAGAATAATGTGACTTACTGGAGATTACTTACAATTATAATGAAAGGTCACGTGAATCCGCATAGACCTAGTACGTAATCACTAAAATAGGGATGCCGTTTGGGTTTTAATGGTATATGAGTACGCGAATGTGACTTTGAAAGGTAGTTGATGAAATCTGTTATTGCCTCTCTATTCCATCTTCAGATCTTCGTCGAGATGGGTTTGGAGATAGTCCTGTCTTCGAGAGCATCGTCTTAGAAGACAGGGAGGCTAATGAGGAATCGTCTATATTAGGCTACGCCCTCTTTTTCATGGGCTTCTGCTCCTGGAAGGGGCGTCTCCTCTATCTTGAAGATGTTTACATTGATTCTGAATATAGAGGTAAACAGCTGATGTAATCATTTTTGTGCCGTCATTTTCATAATTATGTAACTCACTGGGCATGGTTTCATGAACGCGCCGAATACAAGTTTGCCGTTTTCCAAATGAAATGTGAGTCTAAAGCAGGGCTCCCACTTAGCAGAGTTGGAACCTCGAGTTGTGGCGAGCTGGCGCGATCTTATGGCAAGCCGTTTTATTATTAATTGATATCAAGAAATCAATTCTTGATATCACGAATTCGATTTTGTGATATCAAGATTTGAATTCTTGATATCAAGAAATATGTTTTACTTTTAATGATAAAACTGCTTGCCATAAGATCGCGCCAGCTCGCCACAACTCGAGGTTCCAACTCGGCTAAGTGGGAGCCCTGCCTTACTTGTAGCTACTTGCTCCCTCTATATAGAAAACAATGCCTAATCGGTGATCATTGGTCCCCCATGATCCTCTTTTTCTTATGTTAATTGAGAGCTGAGTTGATGAGATAACTACCTGTCCAGTGACCTTGCAGTGTGGTCTAATCCCTCCTGTAAACTAATACAGATAAGCTTAAAATAAACAAGTGTTTGAAGGGGATGTCGTTGAACTTTCGTGAAACGGTGTAATCGTCACGCTGATTGCTACCAGGGGTGGTTTTATTAGTTATTTAATTGTTATCTCAGTAAAATGGTTCAAATGTTTATGTTTATTGACGATTGGGCAGATGTTCTCCGTCTAGTCAGAGATATTTAAGCAGTCATTAACCAATAACGCGCCATAAATTAGTTTCATTATGACAAGTAAACAAAAAATTCCTGAACAGATAAAATGATTTTTCAAAATACCTCTCCAGGGTCCTCATTGATAAGACCTCTTGTCAATAACAAATATTAAAATTCTATCAATGGCAAATTCTCCTCAGCCGGCATTCAAATGCAACGAATTTATTGGCTTATATAGGTATAACAGTTAGTAAAACTTGTTGTTGAAAATAAGGTTATGAAACAGGGCTCATTATTATCCGAGGAGCAGTTATTTACCCCGGCATAACTCGCCATAAATCATGATTTAATATGACAATTTGGGCATGTGTTTCGAGCGGAAAGATTGAATCAATTTTAGAACATTCCCCAGGTCCTTTCATTATCAGGCCTCGATAAAATATATCGTATTGTCCGATAAAGGGCTGATTAGTATTTTGTACAGTCATTGGCGTATCCCGCATCAGCTTAAAGACGCCCCCCCCCCCCCCCCTCTCTCTCTCTTTAAACTTTTGAAGGCCAAGTATTCAAAGATGTAGACCGGTAGTGGTAAAATTGCGGTTCAAGGGTTTGGGGTGCAACATTGCAAAATTTCCATTCAAAAATTTGTTAAATATTGCCTTCAGAGGTTTAGATGGCAATAATTCAACCTAAATTCACAACACACCAGAAATAAATGCCCAAATGGTCATTGTTGAAGTGCATTCGCGATATCCATCCAGGCCGGATCGATACGATATATAATGATAATTTACCAAATATATCAATTAGTAGGCGGTTTCCCGGCTAATTTGGTATCATCACGTATTAGTCAAAATATACTCTTTTACATAATTGGTAATAAAAGCTTTCATTTCATTTTTTGAGCGGGGGGGGGGGGGGCATTTCCAAAACTGTTCTATACCTTTAAGTTCTTTTAAGAATCCACATAACTTACGTCAGGGCGTGCTTTCCTGGTGCTGACTCGCCACTACCTAGACAGTATAGAAACCGAGGATACTGGATAATTGCGAGTATTACTGAGAAGAAAAGAAAAGACAAAACCTTATCATTCCAATTCCCGTCGGACTTTCAGTTTGCTATTCAGCCTTGATTTTAATCACTATTTAATAGATTGTTTTGATGGCGGGTTTTTTAATCTGCAATTAACGTTGATTTATCGAGGAGATTATTAAACCTATAGTATTCTCCGCTTTATTCTCGTTCCTTTTAAGGATGCATGATTGTGATGAAACCATTTAATGCTAAACAATTTTATTTTGTCTGTTCTTTAGGTACTGGACTCGGCATTGCTCTTCTCCACACAATTGCTAAGGTAAGGGCTCATTATTGAATTTGCCTTTATTATTGATGGATAATTCTTATTTAATTAGCCTTAAAATCACATGTATATTCTATTTTTATCTATAATTTCAATCGTTAATCGGATTATTGTCTGGGCCAGCAAGGTCAATGTGGAAATCGGTTTAGTAATTACTGACCATGCTAATCTGTACAAATATATGTACAAGTGATTAGAAGTAAATGAATGAATAAAGCATGATACATATTCTAGTCCAGGTTGACGGATTATCATATACTTACAACCCGCCTTTAGGGTTATTTCAATTATTCATTGTGTCAGGTCGAAGGACTTTGAAAAAAAGTGTTATGAAACTGTCAGGTGATGTCCTTACCACACCACGTGACACGGGTTCTTACACAACGGGTGATCAAAGAAAGCCAAGCGGTCAAGGGTTGGGTGATTGGCCATGAGACGTGGGAAATGAGCCCCCTGGCACCCGATGTGCTCTGGTATGCATCCCCCAATAAAACTATGGTCACTTCCGACCCTCACGTGTCTGCACACCTGACAATATGAAAGAAAGCAGACACTTTTGCTAGCTGTCATCCAATCAACTTGATTGCGAGGTTCAAATTGTTATGAAATTGAAAAATAAATGAATTGAATTTTTGAATTCCATAGTAAAAAACATTCAGAACATCAAATTAAAGCTCATGTTTTGTTTTTCTTCTTCATATTTTGTTTTTTAGATCTCTGAGGAACGTGGTTGCAAGGCTATCCAGGGCACTGTCGTTGAATGGAACAAGGATGTCATGAAGCTTTACAAACGGATAGGGGCCACGGATATGACCGAAAATGACAAATATCACCTCTTTGCTATTGGTGGGACTGATGTTAGTAGATTTGCCAAGGCCAGGATCCCTGCTTTAAATAACGGATCACAAATCGTTTCCTGTGAGCTGTGACATTATGACTAAATTAAGAAACAATCATATTTTGGTTCGGATAGTCAAGGTACCAAACGGTGAAGGTTCGTTTGGAAGCGAACATCCGAAGTAACCCGAACATCCGATGTAAACCGAACAGCCGAAGGAAATTGAGGGGACTAGAAATGTTGTGAGATGTGACATCATTCGGCCATGTGCCCTGCATAGAACGCCAACTGAGAAAGCGGATTCGGCAAAGTAGCACCCGGTCACAGTGAGAACCGACGCCGTTTGACCTACGTCATACGTAGCATAATATACTGCTGGAAAATAAACCGGAGGTAAGAAGGACGGTCAGGCTCGCGGTCCTATTAACATTGCCGATCTCGTGGATTGTCGGTCTTCTTCGGTTTTCTAGCCGATCCGAATGAAGCATGGTTCAGAGGCATTCTTGTACAACCGGGATTCCGAAAAGCTTGTTATACATTGAAGGCCTCATGATCATGTTTGCAGGCCTAATGATTAATAACATAATATGTTGTTTAATGGATGGATTCCGGCAAATTAAAAGCGAGAGTTGCGAGACAGATATGTACAATTTACATATCGAGGACTTTTATCATAGAAGTTTGCTTATTTCCATTTGACTATCATTGACCTAAAATATCATGCATATTTGTTTCACTATCACCATGAGTTATATCTATATTAGTCGCTATTGATCATAATATAAGAACTTAGAAGTGTCGTAGTCGAATGGTTTAAGCACTTGACTTGAAATTCAAAGGTCGTGAGTTCGATCCCCGACACGGTACGAATGTACTTTGGCAAGACATTAATGTACATTTGCCACTCATTACCCAAGAGAGAATTGGGGATCCGGTAGGACGACGAAAGCATTTCTGTTAGGAATTGCCTATACGGTAGGAATACTCCCCAGGGAGTGGAGATAGTGCATAATGTGCGTGAATGAATCCGATGACCGGGGTAATGACATCTGTAAAGCGTTTATAGAGACGGTATTCCGCAATAAGCGCTCTATAAATCCAGATTATTATATAACTTTAGAAATAGCAATTCAGGATTTCACTAGTTCTTCATTATTCATTCAAATCTGCGTTGGACTTAAAATGGGTTTTAACCATGGATCTTTCTAAAGTATACCATTGTTTCAAATTAGGTCATGACTGATGAATGTGAAGATGAAATAACTAAAAGAACATAGATATAGTAGACCAAAATGTCACAATTTGAATTACAAAATAAAGACCACAACAGGCCAGTTAATATTTACATATTATGTATAGACATTGTATGACCATGTTTTAGTTATGATGAGGACGTCGGTTAAAGTTTTGCTTAATACGATGACCCCTTTTGTCTATGTATGGTTTTATGTAAACGCGTAACAAATCATATATTGATGTATATGGAAAGTGAATGAACATCAATCAATCAATCAATACAAAAAAAATTTGAGGTACTTTAATTCTCAAATTGACATTGTATAACTATAGTTTCTTGATTTAATACATATATTGAAAATTGTGAAAAATTTCATTTCATTATGTAATTTATTTATTGGAGCCAATTGTTATGACAACAATACATTTCTTGTCATTGTGTACATATAAGTATCATGAAATTTAAATTATATTGTAAAGCGTCGATACTTTTTATTTTTTATGACATTGGATATATATATATATATATTATGTTAATAAATACCAAATAATCAGATTTCTGCTTGTATCGTCTTGAATGTTTGAAGTTATAGAAGTTGCAGTATTAAAATATACATCCCCTAGTCTAAATCTAAATGCAGACTTTAATGTGATATATTACCACAATTCCTTAATCCTTGGGCAGAGCCTAACTCTGTAAGTCTCTGCATGGACTTACTACGAATTGGTACATGATCTCTGGTTGTGTCAGGAGAAGCTGAAGTACAGCGCCTATCCATGGACCTACTAAGACTAAGTGTCCATTCTTTGTAGGTCTTAATACCAAGTGTACAATCTCCTCTGTTTCACGTTGTACATCCTGTTACGAACAGCCGCTGCGACTGACAAGTATTTGAAGAGCTTAATTCCAAAAGGAACTAAATCCACTTTTAATGAAAATTGAGTAATTGAAATCAGAACATGGTTCCTGTCTTCCGACAAAATTATTTACCTAAATTTTGGGAGCGATTATGAAAAAATGCACCTTTCAAATAACAGTTTTTCGTAGACTCCTGTATAAAATCTGGTAAACAATTCTTTTTTTTCTCTGAAGTTACAAAAATGGATTTAGCCCCTTTTGGAATTAAACTCTGCCTGCAAACTAACATTTCCCATGATTTGCAGCAAGCATTAATGATAACAATGATAGCAACGTTCTAGTGCATGATCCAAACGACTTTCTTTTGTAATTTTGAGCTCATACTAATGGAAATTTCTTGAAGCAAATCATGCATTATGTGCACATGTATTGGAAAATTATTATTGAGTACATTAAAGGCCAGATAACAAAAATAACGCGTTTCTCGTCCGGACTTTAAAAAAAAGGAGGAGCCAGGGCATTACTATTTACTATTTTGCAATTTTTTTTGCAATTTTTTCCAAAATGGCCATGTTAAATATAGTTGGCCAAGGATATTTATTCACAGATATTGTGATATTGCATACAGACAAAACTAATGATTTGTATCACTTAAGAAGCTATTTAAACAACAAGTATATCACAGGCTAGTTTTGTTTGCTTTTTTTTGGAGGGGGGGGGGCTTTATCTTCTGAATAGTAAATAGTAAAACAAAAAGGAGGTGGCCGTCAAAAAAGAGGCGGGCGGGGACGAGAAACACTTCATTTTTGTTATATGGCCTAAAACATAATTATGGTGATTTTTTTTATATAACCTAGAATCTTGGAAGAATGTGACAAGGACAAACTTTGACAAGAACAAATATTTGAAAAAACGCTTATTTAACTGCACATCTTTTGCCATGAAGCCGCCTTCCAAGTCTCATTATGCAAACTTATCACTACAATGAACATAAGCCGCGTTTGAAAAAAGAATGTCAATAAAACACGGGTGCAGCATGATGTACTCTTTATAGGGATACAATAGATATCAGACTTGCATTTAATACCAGAGTCCTGTTCCGTAATAAATGACGTCTTTTCAAACAGACTTGTACCGTGTGAAGTATTAAGCAAACGCACTTTTCAGAATAAATATGCTTTATCATACGAGGTCATGGAGACTGTACATAATAATGTACGATTGGACAGTCGTAAAGAGGCAGAGGTGCTAACAAAAAAATATCTGACTATAAATCAATTAAACCGAGGCACGTGTACGTAATGAATGCAAAAACCAGGGATATGAACTCTCAAATCCCTGCAAAAACCTTCAACCCCCTCCCCCAAAAAGGGGTCAATTATTTAATATTCAAACAAACAAACGAATGAATAAATTGAAATATCTTCTAGAACCTCGCCTGCGACTATTTATGGTTTGTTTTGCTGCCTTTTGCCGATTTCTCAAAATACAGTTGCTTAGATCAAGATGCTTTGCAGGATTATAGAAGCCATTGAATTACCGGTACAAAGCATCCGCTATCCATGATAAAGAGCGGTGGCGGAATGCATTGATGTAGAAAAGGGTAATGGTTGATAATGGTATAATGACAGTAAAACGTTGCGGGAGTAACCAAGAGACTCCAGACCTACAAAATAATGAAAAGAAAAGAAAGAACACAGTCAAAGAGACTATCCAGAAATCGACCCTTGTGGGTAATTTCAATAGATTCGTCCGTCACGGTCAGCTATCGAATTGTGCGGATGTGGGAACAGTCCGAACAAGATAGCTATGGTTAATGCAAATGGGTATTGAAATATGTTCTTGCGTTGCTATATCGAAACTCTGTGTCATTGTGACGTTACAAGTATGTATATGGCGATCCAGAGAAACTGGATGATTATGCATATAGCGATTGACATTTACATGTTACAACGCATTGTCCAACAATATATACTAACACATGTTACTTACTTACTATCACATTTCTGAAATGAAAGTGACATTCAACAGAAAACACAATTATGTTCATAAGTCTTTAACCTTTTATTTGTTACCATTACGCTACATGACTTTTGAAGATGTTGCTATAAAGTATGAACCTGTAATCACTTGTTGTAATCACTTGTCTTCTCGGTCTCCTAGTAAGACAAAGTTTTGTAAAAACCTTACCATAGCTCATTAATACACCATTGCAAAGATTTCATTCCTTGATAGACTCGATCTGTGAGGAGACTCAACAGGATAAGGCCTACAAAAAAGATGTTGTATTGCCACTTAGTTGTCAGCACCTTGGTCGGTCGTTCGATTTTTTTTTCTCTCTCTCTTTTTCCTTATCTTTCTTTGGGCTGATATTTTTCCAGTTTTGAATGCTTTAAAACATATTATGTATTCATAAAAACATTTTGTTTCTTCTCAAAAACGGTAAAAAAAAACATTAAAAAATCATAAAAAGCCGACCTTACATTTTAAGATTTTTGCATCGGTCGCAAAGGGCAATACAACATCTTTTTTTTGTAAAGCTTTATTACCTGCTTGGCCTATATAACTAAACGTGTTGAGCTGTGTCGAAAGATGGGCATCTACCCAGGGGCGTCTCCAAAGGGGGGGGTGTGGGGGTGCGACACCCCCCCCCCCCCCCCATCTGTCGAAAGATGGGCATCTACCTCTGATATGAAGTTGACATCGGTTTGTTCCAGGTGTCAACTACACACGGTGTGTGAAGCTATACTTGCGGATGTTGAGATGTGCTCGTTCCTTGTGGATCCTCATGTTGTGGCCTCTTAGATTCGTTTCCAGCTCCTTCATTGTGAACATGTTTTTCTTTATATCGTTCAAACCCTGCATGATCTACAAGACCTGAATCATATCACCACGGAGAAGTGGGACAAGTTGCTCTCTCTCTCTCTCTCTCTTTGATTCTGGCTGCGATGTTTTGAATTCTTTGAAGCTTCACAAGTTCGTTGGCAGGAAGATTAGGAAGAAGTGCATTGCATGTGTCAAGGTTTGAAGTGACGAAGGCATGGATGAGAGTGACAACTTCCAGTCTAAAACCCTTCGAATTCGACCTATCTTTCTGATGGATGACATGGCAGAGCGACACACCCCTACATGAGATTTTCTAGTAGCGTGCTCATCGAATATAATTCCCAAGTTCTTAGCCTCGGCCTTGGCTTCAATGACTGTCTCACCGACTGTTACCGTAACAGATGGAGTTCAAACTAGGAAACATAAATTAACTGATCAAAAAAGGGGATATGTGTTCAGAGTTTTATTCAAAGGGGAGGAGGGGAAGCTTTGTGTATAATCTGACAAGCAAAAGAAAAGGATTATGACATTTTCAGAAGCATAATTTCGGCAAGGAAACACTCTAAAATTCTAAAATGTAAAAATCACCATTTAAAAGGGCCGAGGAGTGACCACTTTTTCCAAATGTTTCCAATTTCACTTATGTTCAGGTGCTCATGTTAAACATGCTAGATTCAACCTTTATAATGTTGGATTTGTTAAGCATGTTCAATTTGAGAAAGTGCTCGGTCCTCGACCATTTTAATTGATGATTGAAGATTTAAGTTATCAGAGTGAAGAGTGGGGAGACACACACCAGTGAGTATAACTGAGTATATTGAACACGTCGTGGCAGAATTGAGCTGTGTTCGGGGTACGGGGGTGGGGGGCTCGCCGCCGCTGAAGAATAAAAAGGAAAATAGAATGGGAAAAAAGAAAGAAATCTTATTCATGATTGCGTCATACGTTGCATAATGTAATGGTTAGTGTTGAGTGACATCCTCTCAAACTACAGCTTAACCCTTGGAAAAAGCCAGCCGACACAATGCTTTGAATGGTCAGTGTGGTGTGCTATTTGATAAAGAGATATAATGTCCCATCAAGAAAATACCACCCACGGGAATTGCCTTTCTTTCCCTGAAATCTGCGATTAACAAAAAAACTTTTAAAGGTGAATGTTAGTCTCGATCAACAGATTGGAAGATACATGTAGTAGGTTAATACAATAGAAATTAGAACTGCAAGCAAATCCATTGTTTTCCTTACATTCCGGTGTTTCGTCGGAAGTTGCTAAACAATTAACCTATAAACACGACGTAATACCCAAATCGAAAAACCTAAATGCCGACAGAAACTTCACCGGTTTTTGCAGTGTTAATGATCGCTCTCAAAACACCTGTGAATAATTCCGGGTTTTTTAAATTATCGAACACGGTCGGTTTCTTTTGAAAACATTTCCCTTATTTGAAGACCTTCATTATCGCTCGATCATGTCATTACACGGATCATGGACCTATTGGCCCGAATTCTCAAAGGAGGTTTGTCGACAAACCTTGGTTTTCGTGCGTCAAATGACGCGATTTAAGCGTTTTTTACAAACCTGGTTTGTAAAAACGCGTCGGATGAAACACTGCGCCACTCACACACTATTTCAATACAAGAGATTTAGTACGCTTATTAGGGCTATCGTCAACGATTAACTAGACAATTAGAAAGAGAACAAATAAATATAGGCACCAATAATTTGACGGAAGGATAGCTTTGTGCAACACGATTGCTTTGCAAAATTTACCCATGGACGGTGTGATTAGCGCCATGACGACCCTTATGATACTGGATATAGTGTGATCTTGCGCTGGAAACAGTTCAATAAACTTGAAGCCTTTGGTACTACGTGGTACAGGGAGATTATTTGTGTGGCGTATAAAAAGAAATACCTCAACAACAAAAAACGAATTCCATCTTTCACATAAATCATCTCAGGAACAGGATATCAGAGACTGACGAACAAACATAACCTTTATCACGGGCAATTTCCATAGACATTCTGCTTCTCCTTTTAATCAGAAAGTTATGAATTCAGAAGGTTCAATCAATCAAACTGGAATTGAACTGGAAGCCCGAGTACACAGCATTCTTTCAGAATCACGGGTAAAGGTAAACATAAACTGGTAGGTCTGTGACGTATCTTGCGAGCTCCCCTCCCATTTGATCTTTACTGGAAAAAAAACTTTAACAATTTACATTTTTTCTTTGGAAAATTTTCAATCATACATTCAACCTAAATATATGAATTGCAAATATTTTTTAATACAACCCCTGTATGAAAACAAATCTATACCGTCATCAATAACTACGAATATGAACGATTATTTAAAACAAGTTGTACAGAGCAAATTCAATATTTCTGATAAACAACTAAAAACGGGCAAATATATTTGTGTCATAAAGGTCATAAGGTCATCGCCTCAAAACATGTCAGAAAGGGGCACATCTTGGTTCATCTTGGTTATTGAACCTTGGAAATTGAATACAATTATTTTTTGTTCAACCCAGAGCATGGGGGAGGGGCACGTTGCGACCAAGGACACTTTGATTATTTTTTTTATCGGAGGGAGGATGAGACCCCGGCGCCTGAATATTGTTTTCATTTATTTGTGATCTCCGTGTCATACTTATTCCTTCTCCGCAATTGTTTTTCTTCGAATGAGCTAATAAGGGGCAAGATAACTGACCCTAATCTGACAACTCATCCCAACGGAGATTATTGTGAGTTCATCGTGTTTTGTTATGTACAGTCATGCCCCTTCATATTGGAAAAGTTTGGTGAGTGGGCAGGGGCAGATCGAGGGAAATCGACCCGACTCTCTGGCCTGTCTGGGCTGGTTGACGGTGGGGTCGACAACCTTTCTTTGTCAGGTCTTAAGCTAAGGGGGGTCAATTCTTATTAGTGAAGTAGGTTGAATTTTTCAGGACAGCCTCTTGGCCTAATTCATAACTATACAAAGTGTGTTCTCAATAAGCGCTGAGACTTGAAGAGCTACTGCCACTCACTCCGACCAAGTCGACTAACAATGAAGTGTGCTAATTGATGTCATAGTATTACCAAAGAGATACTTAGTATTCCATTGTTCCATGAATTCAATGTCGCGAAGTCACTCTTGATTATCTAAATAGGGGGGTAATCTATTCATTGTCTTCATTGTAAATGGATACGCGTGTCTGCGGCTGTGCTCCAGCAAGTTCAAGCTCATTGTACAACTAATTTATCTTTTCGGGTGCATTCATTGATTTTGAGCTGCACGCATGCATGTTGGATAATGAACGAAACTTGTCGAGTATAGGTGTGGTAGGGAAGGATGATACACGGTCACGTTTTGTCTTTTGACCAATAAGATTGATTAATCTCTAGAAAGAAGAGAAAAAACGTTTAAAAATATATAGCTTTCAAAACCTGACTTCAGTTATCCAATGGCGTTCCTGGACCTTGGCTTCCAAGGGAGGGATTGGGGATTAAAGCACCCGAAACATTGATTACCCATGTATTTCTCCAAGAAATATCCTTTAAATAGTCCTAATGTTAATGGATGTAGGGGGGAATATCCCGGGGGGGGGGTACTCACATTTGGTTTTGACGGGGGTGTCCCGCTTAAGCCTCGAAACCCCTACCCATTTTAAGGGAGCATTTTGGGGCAATTTTCTCGAAAAAAGACACATGTTTCACAATTTTCGGGTGTTTGCAAGACAATCATTTTGCAAATTTCGGAAATTTGAAAAAACGGACCCATTTTAAAGATAATTTTGTTAAAAGTAGGGACCCATGTTTAGGGATTTTGTGTGTGACGAAGTGACCCATTAGAGCGGCACACCCCGTATGTCATAATGGGGTGTGGGGGGGGGGGGGATATGGCGAAGGAATTTGCTCTTCTTTACTTGATTTGTATCAATCTCGTTCCGCCTCTCACGATTTTGTCGTGAGTAAAAATGTCAGCCTCAATTACTTTAGAATGACAATTTGACTAGAACAAGTGCGTTTTAACGATTAAGATATACGTGAACATAGTTCTACCTGTTTTTTTAAGTTTGGCTGCTCTACCTGTTGTTAACATCACTGTTTTGTGAGGCCGTAACTTTTGAGAAAATATCCACAATTCTTGGTATCTAGCAGCAATTTTACTGTCACTCACTCTCAACAAGTCAGCTAACAATGATGTGTGCTAATTGATGTCTTGTAACATGAATTAAATTCGTCGAAGTCAAACGTGATTATCTAAAGTCAAGTACAGAGGGGATAATCTATTAATTCACGTGTCTGTGCTCCAGTAAGTTCAGACAGCTCATTATACAACTAATTTATCTTTTCAGGTGCATTCATTGATTTTGAACCGCACGCATGCATGTTGGATAATGAACGAAAATTGTCGAGTAGGCGTGGTAGGAAAGGGTAATACACGTGCACGTCATTTGACCAATCAGATTGATTACTTTCTTGAAAACCCCGTTTTGTGATACATAGCTTTCAAAACTTGACTTCAGCTATCCAATGGCGTGCATGGACCATAACTTACCCATGTATTTCTCCAAGAAATATCCTTTAGATATCCTTTAGATTGACAATGTCCTAATGTGCATGGGTGTAGGCGGAAATGTGGCGAAGGAATTTGCTCTTCTTTACTTAATTTGTATATTAGTTGTATTAATCTCGTTTCACCTCTCACGATTTGTAACAGCAGTTTCGCAATTAACTCATCGTTATTTTTCGAGCAAATGACACTAGTGAGTAAAAATGTCAGCCCTTTTCCTTAAGAATGAAAATTTTACTAGGACAAGTGCGTTATTGATAATACGAGGATAATCTATAGATCTGTACGTTTTGGGACATTTCAGATTTATTTCAATTTATAACATATAATATTATACGAAGAACGTTCTATTCCGGTTTTAAATATTAGGAGATACATGACACAGTTCTACTTTTTTGTTTTGTGTTTTTTAAGTTTGGCTGCTTTCCATCAATGTTTTGTGAGGCCGTAACCTTAGAGAAAATATCCACAATTCATGGGATTTAGTAGCGATTTGATGATTATTTACAATTAAATAATATCATCAATTAACCGGAAAACTTTCTTTGCAGAGAGAATTTAGGTGGTACTAATTGTGTGTAGCTATAGGTTAAGTGGATATATGACGGCATAAAGGGCATTGTTGGCTTTGAGAATATTTTTTCTGTTTTTTCATTTTATTTTCCACATATTTTTTTCTTCTTTTATATACACAATATATTTCTTGTATCCTTTAATATCAAACTAAAACAATACAAATAATATTTTCTGAATAGTGTAACCATGCTACAGTAAATCATATACGAGTCAATTATAACGCAATAAATAGGTTTAAATGTTTCATCATTCATTGCTTTTAGATATCATGTAGCATGGAATACAGACTAGTAACAGCATCTCTGCTCTAACTTTGATAACTCAAAGTTCAAAGTTTATTCAATCGATAAGAAAGAACAAACATGTACACCATTCAAGTATACAGTGCAATTAAACAAATCAAAACAATGCAATACAAAACATAGCATTTACAATGTATAAATTATGGATGTAGGCTATGTATACACAGTAGGAAAAAATACAAGATAGAGAACAGGTCGAGTGAAAACCGGCGTTAAAGATTGAAATTCTTAGTTGTGCCGGCCAGAGCAAGAAGATGGAATAGAAAAAGGACTCGTAGAAGAATTGAGAAGAAGAAGAAAAAAAAGAAGAAGATGATGATGATGATGATGATGAAGTAGAAGAATGAGGAAGAAGAGAGGGAAATATAATAACAAGGATCCCGTGCATCTTGTCAAGATCTCTCATTCGAACCGGCAGACGGACTCCTATAATATACCCCATCGATACTAAAATTTAAACCGACAAAGTCTTCGCCATTCGAGGCAATGTGACTCTTCGTTCTTGCCTCTTAATTGTATCGGTCTTGCATCATGCAGTGGCGGGATTTTGCAGCCATTCCCGCGTAAATCTTTGCGAAATTATGGTCGAAATTCGCGAATTTGGGAATATAATATGCTATTACATAAACCAAGAATCGAGTTGCCCCAGTTTGACTGGATAATGCAGGATTATCGTGCTTTGTGAGATACTACGAAAGGGACAGAATATTATTGTCTCATTCACTCGTATCTATATAATAGTAGCATATATACGAACTCTTCCTCTAAATACCCTTACATGTGATGTAATAAATAAAATCGTGTGGTATTAACTCTGGAGACCTCGGCTTTGTATCGACAGGATAAGTCCATGATATTAAACCATGAGGGCACGTTTTTTATCACTTCTTTTATTCGTAGTCATCCGGGTGGAGTTGATTTTTAAATGATGACCCCCAATGATGACCGCCGAGACGACTTTGAATAAAAGATTATTGGTCCTGACGGAAGAGTTCTTTCTTTGATAATCCGGAATTAGGGACAATTGTAAGCGAAAGGAGGACAAAAAACTGCCCTATACACCGAGACGGAACGATAAACATTTGTGAAAGAATCTCTTCGTATACCTTTATTCGTTAAAGGGGTAGTCTAGCTTGATATTTGGTTGGTTCTAGAAGTTGAAATAAAAACAGGAAAATTTAGAGAAACCGATCAGTGAAAGTTTGAGCAAAATCCTATACAGATTAGGAAGGTATTCATTTTTTTCTTTTTTTTTCAATCGAGCATAAACAAATAGACAACTCTGGGACGTATCTTGCAAGATGCACTCATTTGCTTTGTAAAATCGTAATCTTGTACTTTCTCCCTCAAATACATGCCGCGTGGATCTATTCATGGCACATATGTTTCTATACAGCCCCTGCATAGACAAAATATACATACAGCCAGATATATCCTTCATCAGCAACTAAGTAAATGAATATTTATGAAACCATGCAGGACTTTTTGTCCATGATGAAACTTTTTGTACAGAGCAAATGAGAAAGAGGGGTCCGCATGATACGTCACAGCGTTGCCAATTTGTGTTTGATTGATAACCTGTAATCATCATCATCATCAACCTGAAGTTGATGATGATGATTACAGGTTAAAAAGTCCCGAGCTTTCTTATTGCTATGGGATTTCGGTATGTAGCCTATGCGTCTATTAATGACAGGAATAGTAAACCTGTCATTTTCAACCCCTCCCCCCCCCCCCCTCTCCATCTAAAACAACCCAAAAAAAATTATTATATATATTATATACATGTCTCTCAAAGGTATTCTAGCTTGAGTCATCTGCTTCTGTATCGTTTTTGATATCTCACTCCATCACAATAATTATAATAATTATAATTTTTCGGGTTAAACTTCACCTTAAAAGATGAAGTTGAGTTCTGGTCATGCGATTGCATTGTGAAAGAAACGGTGTGGAACCGACCAGAAAAGGTTGATCATCTAGCATATAAGAATTTGTGTGTATTGCAAGGTTCTGGAATCATCAAAATTATAAGAAATTTGGCCAAGTCTTGGTAAAGTTACAAACACTGTACACAGAAAGATGTATATGGGACTACACGAACACGTGGCGTAAAAAACCGCCCCCCCCCCCGATTTGTACGATGTTACATGCATATTTAGAATATGAAGGCATTTGAAGAGCCATGCTTTTCAGGGAACATGTCTTATCTGATGTTCTTCCACACTTGCATAATAAGAATGAGTAACGCTCACAAATTATTTTTCACCTCTTCCCAGAACTCAACCTTCTCTTTAATAACCGTTTTCCAAATACAAACAAATTAAGCATTCCAGATGAAATCAATATTTTACTTTCTTAGCTTCGCAACGGTAGCAAATAAAATGAAAATCGGCCGTAGGCTATTTGAGAATATATGGAATGCTTATGTATCCCACCATGGGCATTCATCTGGTCGAGGTTACAAGGTCATACACAATTGTGAAATGCAAGTTAAATAATCGTTTAATCCAAAAGTAAGTGGACGCAAGGCAACCATGATTTTGAATTCCTTTGAAATTATTCATTTCCCTGGCCTCCCGGGAGAAAATTAATCATTCTCTTACGGGATTTTTATCTTTCATAATTTTTACTTGGAATTTTCGTAGATTTCTTTTCCTTTCATCTGAATTAATAAACCATTTAACTATTTCTACTACTGCTACCATGTCACGATATTGACACATAGGCTAAATGTCCTAGCACCATTTAACTTGTGATTAATAAACGGCTCTTGAATCAAACCATATCTGATTATTTGTATCAAATAATTTTTCTATTTATAAAGCATAGGTAATTTAGGTATTTTTAGTGGTTATCAGAGTTTTTTTTAATTTTAGAATAGGGTGACGAGTGAAGGCAGGCCAAGCCTAAAACGAAGAAAACGCAAGGCGACTTGCTCCAAATGAAATAACAAACGTAGCATTTTCATTAAACATTTGCTTGGAGTTGCACGGGGGGAGTAGTTTATAGGTAGAAATGTGAAGGAATTTGCGTGAATGCATTGTAACCAAACCACACAAAGCTTTGCTTTTGATTAGTTTTCAATCTTATAATCTCATATTAAACAGCAAATTCTTTACTGTAATTGATTAAAATTTATTTCATTGGAGGGTAGCATTCGATGTCAAGGACGTGTATTCATTCTTCTTATAAAACAGAAACCATTCAATAACACAAATAATTGAGTTACTGAGAGAATTTGAAGGAAAACGTAGAAAAAAAGGAAAACGAAGTCGTATATATATATATATATATATAGTTTCGTTTGATACCTTTGTAAAGTTTATGAGCATGGCAAGGCCAAAACGTAGCACGTACCCTCTGGAAAATATTTGATTTCAGTCTGACAATAAACTATTAGACGTGAGAAAAGACGGCAACGCGAGTAGCAATATAAAATTATGAATAAAAGAAAGAAACAAATCATACTACGTCACAATAGTATTTTGACGTATTTGCCCGCCGGGGTTATATAAGTCCGAATCTCGGGTTTATAGAAATCTAGGTCAAATTTCTTCTTTATTGTGAGACACCCGTTTTGAGGTCATTGTGTTACTTCGATAACATACTTGTTTATTAAATGGGATGTAGCATATGACTACGTGTCTTTCCCGTGGCCTGACTCGGGGCAAATCGGGTATACGACTTCGGACGACGCGACTATCGACCGCAGTATTCACGTACGTGCGTGCAACATTATTTTTCACGCACGTATGTTACATTCGCAAAACCGAAGCGTGAGGAGCTTCGGCCTGTTTCGCGAACGCTAGCGCGCTGACCGTAAATCAAGTCCATTCGTTTACGTGCAGTTGTCCAAAAGAAGTTGTAGATGGCGTTAACCAGTATTTGCCATGCTACACCCCCTTTAATGTATATCAATCTGTACATCTTTCTCTCCCTTATTCCCGGTTATCAGCCGTTTTCTCTATGAATGGAATCCGCTTTGCATACGTTAGCTGTAACTATGCCGGGCAAGCCTCTAACAAGCCTTTAAGTTGTCAAGGGAAACTTGCGTTGAAAAAATATGGATGTTATTAGTCATCAGGGTTGTCGCTCTCGATTAATTTCATCCTAGGTTTAGAGTTAGGGTTGCGATTAGCTTTAAGGTTATAGGTTCGACGTTTGGGTCAGAGTTTAAAGGTTGTTTTACTGGTTCAGGGTTGAAGATAAGAATTCGGTCAACGTAGGAAATCGACTACAGACCAACTGTCACCGGAATATATCCGTACAACCATTCTTCGACCCTCGGGCTCTATGTTCTCGGTGTAATTGGGACAACGTTTCGCTTTCTTCGGAAAGCAAAACTGAATGAAGTCTCTATAAAGGCTCAGAGAAAGGGTAACAAATTGGACTGTTTATTGCGATAATTTGTGTATATAAAGCGGTTTGCTCTGATGCCAATTAAGAGGAAAGCAATAGAGAGACAGAGGAGAAAGATTTTAAAAAGGGGGAAATGGATAGATAGAGACATATACACGAGGGAGCACGTCCGTATTTTGAACGAGAGTTGAAAGAGCAAAAGAGAGAAGGGGACAGAGGGGAGGGAGAAAGAGGTGAAATATGACATCAGTAGGAGACAGAGAAGAGACTGAGATAAAGGGGGAAAGAGAAATTAGACTTGAGGCTTTGTTGAAAATGGCCCCGTGAAATGGCTCCATAAAATGTCCTACTTTCTTTGAACTGGCTCCGTTTTCTTTTAATCATCTTTTATGATGGATAAGGCATCGGGTTACATCTTTGGGGTCCAAGGAAGTAACCCATCTTTGTAAAAAAAAAGTTGTACCAGGTTTTTTCTTCTCAAAGTAGACTGAGGTTCAAGTATTCAAAAACAAACAAATAGGTCATTGTAACCGGGGTAGTTGGTACATATTTTTAAAAAAGTTACCTGTTTGACCTGATACTGAGGTCATGGTTCAAATCAATAGATGACCTCTGCATTCCGTGGGATATAATTGTTTGATCAGCCGAGAAATGTCAATCTTCGTCTGATTTTTTGTCGTTAATCTCCTTTGAAATTTTGACCGAGCAGGCATATGTGAAACTATAGTAAAATAATTCCAATAGATTTCTCTATGGATTATTACATTTGCCGATACCTTCGGGAGCGGTTCCAGAACAATGATTTTAGGGGAATTTGGGAGCTGAAGGGCTTTGGGGTGTTCTTGCATTCATTTTCTATGGTGCCTCATGAAATTTGTGGAAGTGTCTTGGTATAGTGGTCCATTCACTTGACTCTCAATCCAAGGGTTGAGGGTTCGAACCCCAGCACGACACTCACTTCTTTCCGGGCATCAATCATGTTATTCCACATTTGATACTCTCTAGAGTCTCCACCAAGGTGCTAAATGGGTGCCTGGCAGGATGTATTCCTTGAAATGCACTTTGCGCTTATTACGGCTGCCAGGGTTAAAGCCAGGGTAATAATATCCAACTTCTTTGGAAGCGCGTAGGGATGTTATATAACAATGTGATGTGATATATGGTATACATTGATGCTTTATTATCAATGTTATTATTTCAATATTATTATCATTATTTTTTTATAATTATATTATTATTATTATTATTATTTTGCCCCCACCCCCCCCCCCCCCCCGACCCCTCTACACAGAACCGTTTCTGGTTACTGGGTTGTAGAATTTAAGCCTTTTAGGAATGTTTTAAAGACGATAAAGAGGTGTTTATTTCACGAAGGGTTCTGACAAATCGGAGGAAAAAAACAGTGACAGATGATAGTTTTTATTTGAATGGGAGATTTTACATTTAGACAAATGACATTCGTTCCAAGGTAACTGAGTGTTACCTTAGTCACATGTACAACACTGACACCAGACCGACAACAGATCGAACGAAAATAATATATTACGTCTATGGCCAAGAATCAGTCGGTTTGGAGTCGGTATGAAGTCGGTGTGAGTAGCCGTGTGACCAGGGGCGTCGCTAGACCTTTTTCAGAAGGGGATGTAGAGGCCACCGATTACCGACAAAAATAGCCACCAATTACCGACAAAATTAAATGTCCCGATATCTACAAATTTAACCGTATAAACCCGGGGCCGAAGGCTAAATTGTTTTTTCTATGAATTATCTATAGTATTTTCGTATGCGCAAATGGTCATTTTCCTCGACGACATAAATATACGAATTATGTCGTCAACTAAGTCAGCATTATAGCTATGTATTTAGATGCAGGCGCGTAGCTAAGATATAATTTTAGTGCGGGCAGTAGTGAGCAAGCGAATCACTTTTAGAGCGCACGCTCTCTAGGGGGTGGGTGAAAGGCATCCCGCGCGAAGCGCGGAAGCTTAGATGTTTCATTAAATTATTAGGAAAAGAAGACGATTCTTTGTACCGTTCTTGAGCTCTTAATCCTTGTCTGAATTCAGTTCCTCCCCCCCCCCCCCCCCTCCCGCGCGAAGCGCGGAAGCTTTGACGTTTCAATGAATTATACAGAAAGAAGAAGTTATTTATGATTGGAATCACAAATTTTGAAAACCGTTTACCAAACGGTTTTCATATAACCCTACAGTCTATTGGGGAAAACGAGTGTGATAAAACCGGTCACTCAAAGATTTTTACTTTTTTAAAGCACTTCTTGATCATTTTAAAGCGCGATTTTTTTTAGAGCTTCAATATTTTACCATATCACAGACACTGATAACATGTAGGGCTGGCTATCTTAGATTTAACTTTGTTAAACGATCCCTTTAAGCCTTGTCTGAATTCAGTTTCCCCTTCCCCGCCCGCGCGAAGCGCGGAAGCTTTGGCGTCTATTTGATTATTTGAAAGAAGACAATTCGCTGTACCGTTCTCGACTCTTTAACCCTAATTGTCTGAATTAAGTTTTCCCACTTCCCGCGCGAAGTGCGAAAGCTTCGACGTTCCCTTGAATTATTATAGAAAGAAGCCGATTCGTTGTACCGTTCAAGACTCTTACCCCTAATGGTCTGAATTCAGTTTCCCCCCTCCCTCGCAAAGGCGGATGCTTTGATGTTTCCTTAAATTATGAGAGAAAGCAGACGATTCTTTGGACTGTTCTCGACTCTTAATCCCTATTTGAATTCATTTTCCCCTCTCCCGCGCAAAGCGCGGAAGCTTAAATGTTTCCTTAAGTTATTAGAGAAAGAAGACGATTCGTTGTACCGTTTTCGACTCTTAATCCTTGTCTAAATGAAATTTCCCCCTCCCGCGGAAGCTTTGGCGTTTCATCAAAATATTAGAGAAAGAAGACGTTTCGTTGTACTGTTCTTGACTCTTAATCCTTGTTTGAATTGAGTTTCCCCGAAATTGTTAAACCTCTGACTTCTTTAGCTGATATTATAGGAAAGTGAAACTTCGAGAAAATACAAATATTATCGTTGTAGTCTCTCTCGAAGTCGTCACAGCGGATAAAAAGCCACAGTTCGTAGGGGAAAAAAACTTGTCGGCCGACCGACATTATACATTTCTTGCACCGACTTTTATCTTCTGCATTGATATAGTACACGAGGATCGAGCAAGAATACCGACACAACTGACCCGACACAGCAACATAAATATGTGTGTCTTTCTTGCTCCCTCGACGAGACGACTCCAGCCAACAACCCCCTCTCTCTTTTACTCCCACCCCTCCTCTCTTAGGCTCTTACTTCCCCCCTCTCTCCTTCTCTTTCATCCTTCGTTTCTTTTGTTTCCTTTTTCTTTCTTTTTTTCCTTTTCTCTTTTTCGTTCTTTCTTTCTTCCCTTTCTTCTCATTTCTTTCCTTTCTTTTCCTTTCTTTTCCTTTCTTTCCTTTCTTTCCTTTCGTTTCCTTTTTTTTTTCTTCTTTTCTTTCCCTTTCCCTCCTCTTTCTCTTTTTTCCCGACGGCAGCGCAATTTTACCGACAATATCCTGACAGGTGGGGATGTCGCACCCCCCCCCCCCCACACACACACACACACACACATACCCCCCTTTCGGAGACGCCCCTGTGTGTGACTGAGGTGTAACATGAAAGAACCGGGCTCGATCGACGACGTATTCTCTTATTGAAAGCTCTGAATTGGAGGTGAACTTAATCTGACATTATGATATCACTTTTATGAATGAACTTTTCCAGGTATCGAGTCAGAAAAATGTTGTACTAATAAACTGTGGTTCTCATTGTTCTCTACATATTTCTAAATGTTAACCCAGACCAGGCACACCTCCAAACCGACCAATTTTTGCCTTTGGGGTAATGCAGTTTGCTGCTCGGTGTGTAGACGGTCTGGCGTCGGTCTCATTGGTATAACTGAGTTATTTTGTTTCACAAAGCCTTTTCTCGATGACAAATGACAAAAATCAGTGACAAATTTGCTGATAACCAATCAGAGGCAGGGATTTCAGTAGCTTATAACAAAAAACTGTCATTTGTCACTGATGACAGGTTTTGTGAAACGCCCCCCTGTTCGGCTTCTTAATAGCTTAGAGCAAATTTGACCCTGATCTGGTTTACATCATAAGTTTCTGAATAGAAACATCATAATTACTGTATAGAAGGCATGAACAATGAAAGGAATCCCGCATATTATGGTAAAATATTACGAATTCATTCGTTTCTTGCACAATGCAATCTGCGCATGACCTGGGACCCGTTTCACAAAGCCTTTTCTCAATGACAAATGACAAAAATCAGTGACAAATCTGCTGATAACTAATCAGAAGCAAGGATTTCGGTAGCTTATAACAAAAACTGTCATTTGACACTGATGACAAGTTTTGTGGAACGCCCCCTTGTTATACAAAATACAGGTTGATGACCCCCAGTATCCTGTCTTCTTTTTATTGCATGTACTATAATGGGGCAGACAATAAAAGAAATATGGTGGTTATATAATCAAAGAAAAATTATGAGACGATTGCGTAAATTTAATTTCTGTGACCTCCAAGATCATATCTTACTGGCTACTGACCCATCGTTTAATTGCATTGAATTCCATTTCCTGTTAAGATAATGATTCTAAAGTTAAAATTTAATTTTCCTGTCGTATATTTGTCAGGGGCGGTTCATAAATTTACATTATTTATCCATGTCCGCCGGTTCAGGATTAGCCTTTTGACAAGGCCTCGTTGACTCTGGCTAAGCGGCTGAGATAAGTCTAGATACCCGGAGTGAACGCGCGACCGAATGACGAATGTCTGGGCAATTCGCATTGGCGTTCATTCAGGTTTTCGCGATTAGTCTCTTTTTAGTCGCTCGGCGTCTATCAGGCATGTGGCCTTGTTTAAAGGCTAGTTCAGGATAGGTCTAAAGTGCTTTCTCAGTTTAGGGGAAATCCAACCTTCATAGCAAACTATTCTAGAGGAAAGCTGAACAAAATCAGAAAAATTGACTGGTGAAAGTTTGAATGAAATCGGACAAAGAAAGATGATAAAATTATGATTTTTTTAAAGTTGTAATCACTACGGTACGGGCTCTTCAAATTGACTGAATCGGTAATGTCTCTGTGATGTAGTGGCGGACAGCTTTACCGATGTTTCCAACACACAAAGTGACTTAAAATTCAATTTTTGTTTTAAAAATGTATGACTCTGGAGGATCTATTCTCTTTAGAGGACTTTATGATGATATCCTATCCATAATTTATTTTAGCAGTGCCCCAATAGAGAAAGCATCACGTTATATGCAGTCCTGATCGCATGTTACGTGAGATTTCTTTATCTCTTAATGGACACTAAATTTTAATTAGAAAACTTTAATTTATCTGAAGTGTTATTGTCCAGGGGTAGTGAAGATCAAATTGGAGAGGGTGCTTCTTCATTCGTTCACTCGTTGCTTCGACACTGCCCGATTATGACGACATAGATGTAAGGATGTAGGAGGATCAGCCCATTATTGTGCCACCCATAATCTTTCAACCTTCGGACGTTCGGTACTTTCAAGAGTACTTTACGCCTTTTTTTCTGCTCCCTATTGTAATGCTCGAATAAAAGAAACACTCGTCGCATTAACACTGCCTTGTTGACTTCATAGAAGAAAGATTGGAGGAGGAACATCCCTGTTTTTTTGTCACAAATAATCCGTCAACCTTATGTACTTTCAAGAGTACTTTACGCCTTGTTCTGTTCCCTATTGTAATGCTAGAATAAAACGATTTGGCTCATACCTGCCATCGTTGTGGCGTGGGGGGGGGGGGGCGGTGGCTAATCAAATAACTTGTGTAATTGGATCTACAGACCCGGTAGAACCGCCAGGAAATGAAAAAAAGGAAAGAGCCAGAGTGAAAGCTTTTTAAATAAACATAGAAAATATCTTGAAATGCAAGTAAACAAAACAAATAATGTGGGGAACAATAAATCATCACGATTACTCCGTTCAGAAGCTAACTTAAAGACCGTCAATACTACTGGGCCAGAAGGGATTAGACCACACAGCGAGGTCACTGACAGGTGGCTATCTCATCAACTCAGCTCTCAAATAACATAATAAATAGAGGATCATGGGAGATTAACAGGCACCGATTGGGAAGTTTTCTATATAGAGGGAGCAAGTAGCTACAAGTACGACAGTGGGGCTTTAAGCCAACTTTACCTGGGGTCGTTGCCACGAACTCTTGGGGCTGACACAGGGATTTCCCCCTTCACATCACTTTAGGATGCAAGGGTCATCTCCTCGTATAGAGTGGTGAAGTGTGACGTCATCAAAAATCTATTTTTAGAATTTCTCAATTTTTTCTTCATATTCCGAAAGAACATCAAAAATAATGTCCAAATGTTGAAAACCAATTGAATATGTTAATTATTGGCTAAGATATGACCATCTGAATGAATATATGTCCTATGGGAACTCAGTGTTATATGCTCTGGCTCCTAACCATTAGGAGCCAGAGCATATAACACTGAGTTCATATGGGGAGTATACATACATTGATATAGTACACGAGGATCGAGCAAGAATACCGACACAGCTGACCCGACATAGCAACATATTTACCCGTGTCTTTCTTGCTCCCTCGACGAAACGACTCCACCCAACAACCCCCTTCTCTCTTTTACTCCCACTCCTCCTCTCTCAGGCTCTTACCTCTCCTCTCTCTCCTCTCTTTCACCCCCGTTTCTTTTGTTTCTCTTTTATTCTTTTTTTCCATATTCTTTCTTTTCCTTTCTTTCCTCTCCTCCCTCTTTTTCTTTTTTCTCTTTCTTTCTTCTCTTTTCTTTCCTTTCTTTTCCTTTCTTTTCCTTTCTCTCCTTTCTTTTCCTTTCTTTCTTTTCTTTTCCTTTTCTTTTTTCTTTTCTTTCCCTTTCCCTCTCTTTTTTCCCTCCCCCTTTTCTTTTTTTCCCGACGGCAGCGCAAGTTTACCAACAATATCCTGACAGGTGGAGGGGTGTCGCACCCCCACACCCCCTATGGCGACGCCCCTGGTACATCCTCTCCACCGTGGAGAGGATGTGGAGAAGGAAAAACAAAGAAATACATAACGGAAGAGAAGAGAATACATTTATATGGACGCGGGGGATAGAGCATTTTCTCATTCTGGTCCGTCCCTTTGGAATAAGCTGCCACTTATAGTATTCGTAATTTAACTACCCTTCATGCCTTCAAAGTTGCTCTAAAACCCATCTCTTTCTAAACAGTGCTATTTAATCATGTCAATGTAGCATAATAATGTGTGTTGTTTTAGTTTACTTTATTTTAGTTAAGAAAGCTATATTTTTGTGATAGTAATACATGTAAGTACAGCACCATGAGCGTCAGAGCCTGGCGGATACCGGCGCTATATAAATATCCATATTATTATTATTATATTATTATTATTACAAAACAAAGAAATACATGACGAAAAAGAAGAGGATAGATTGAAGAAAAAACAAAGAAACACATGACGAAAGAGAAGAGGATGTAGATTGAAGGAAAAACAAATTAGGACATAATTACGGAAGAGAAGAGCATAGATTGAAGGAGAAACAAAGACATAACGAAAGAGAAGAGGATAGATCGAAGGTAAAACAAAGAAAAACATGACGAAAGAGAAGAGAATATATTTAAGCTAGCTGGCTCTCCAATTAATTAGGGCTTCAAACACCTACAATCAGGGGCGGCGATTTCTTTTCATGACCGGGGGGGGACGAAATGCGAGGGATTAAGGAACATATTGAGCAAGAGGGGCCAGTGGCGTAATGAGCAAAAAAAGTTGGGGAGGGGGGAGGGTGTGGGGGGGCTAAAGTATTTACGATCAGGTGGAGCAAAGCGAGCGAAGGAAGTGGAGCGTAACTTGGCGTGGGGTCCAGGGGCAAAGCCCCAAGAAGCTTAAGGGGTTTAGGCATTTGATTACAGTTCGATGAGCAGTCAGGGTTTTAGGCATTTAATAACGGTCAGATGAGCATATTTTGATACCTTATTTGTGATACTGGCAGGTCACTAATTGGAGTGAGGTCTAGAGGACAGAGCCCCCGGTAGCTCAGGGATTTTAGGCATTTAATAACGGCCAGATGAACAACCAGGGGCCCGCCTTAGGGCCCTTCGTGGGGTACAGGGGGTAGAGCCCCTGGGAGCTCATGGAAAAATAATGCCATTTTAGCAACATTTGTAAATCGCTGGTATCAAATTAGAAATAAACCCATTTTTAAATTGTATTGGGGGTCACTGCCCCCCCCCCCCCCATCAGTACGCCGGTGGAAGAGGCGGAGGTGACGGAAGTGACTACCCCCATGGAACTATATTATAAGTCTTATTATATAGCTCAATGCTACCCCTCGCAGGTTTTTGAAGTTGTTGTATTACAAAATTACACTCTTTAGCAAAACTACAGTATAAAAACAAGCTATATCCTTTTTCACATTTCACTTTTACTTTGCCGTTATAATGTGCAGTCCGAAAGGTTGTAAATATTTATGAGGTAACTTTTAGTAAGTAGGCAGGAAGGGACTTCTTAAAAGAGGAAGCTGAATATTCATTTTTGGAGCACTGATATAAACATACAGTGTAAACTGTGCTTACGTGATACCAACATAATACATATTTTCTATGATATTAACTAGTACATTTTGAAGGATATTATGCGAAGGATCTAGGAGCGTAGCGACCGAGCAATAAGATGCCGTTGTACATAGATGAACTTGAAATAATAAGTAGCCTTGAAAGTGTCGCAATATATCATGTGATTGATTGAGAGAACATAGTTATAGCTCTCATTTATTTCTTCCAATATGTACAATTAAAAATCAAACAAGTTTACAGTATGTCATGCATAATTTCGTGTTTACATCAAAATAACAGAGTAATACATACATTAGAGCTAGTAAAACGAATAATGAAAGAAAAGGGTGTCCCGAAAAAAGCCTCGTGAGCTTGAAGTTTAATGGTGTAGGTTTGTTTGAGACTATATAGCATTTACACTGTTTCATTATAGTGAGATATATCTCCAATTAAATCAAACTGAGTGATGTTATCGAACAACTTAACAACATCAATCTTCTATTCTCCCAAATAAACCTGGGAAACTTGAAAATTGCATTAAAATGTGAATTCATTGCCAGTGAAAATGTAATACAATATACAACAATGTGCAAAGAATTGTTTCCAGACCAATGATTTAAGTGAGAAGAACTTACATTTTATATTGAAACTGTTGCCATTTGTAATTACAAGAACTTGAAATAATAAGTAGCCTTGGAAGTGTCGCAATATATCATGTGTGAATGAGCTTGAAGTTTTATGGTGTAGGTTTGTTTGAGACTATAATAGCCTTTACACTGTTTCATTAATAAGATATATCTCCAATCAAATCAAACTGAGTGATGGTATCGAACAACTTAACAATATCAATCTTCTATTCTCCTAAATTAACCTGGGGAAACTTGAAAATTGCATTACAATGTGAATTCATTGCCAGTGAAAATGTAATACAATATACAACAATGTGCAAAGAATTGTTTCCAGACCAATGATTTAAGTGAGAAGAACATACATTTTATATTGAAACTGTTGCCGTTTGTAAATACATGAACTTGAAATAATAAGTAGCCTTGGAAGTGTCGCAATATATCATGTGTGAATGAGCTTTAAGTTTTATGGTGTAGGTTTGTTTGAGACTATAATAGCCTTTACACTGTTTCATTAGTGAGATATATCTCCAATTAAATCAAACTGAGTGATGTTATCGGGCAACTTAACGATGTCAATCTTCTATTCTCCTAAATGAGCCTGGTAAACTTTAAAATTGCATTAAAATGTGAATTCATTGTCAGTGAAAATGTAATACAATATACAACAATGGGCAAAGAATTGTTTCCAGACCAATGATTTAAGTGAGAAAAACTTACATTGTATATTGAAACTGTTGCCGTTTGTATATACATGAACTTTGAAAGTGACACAATATGTGAGTGAGCTTTAAGTTTTATGGTGTAGGTTTGTTTGAGACTATAATAGCCTTTACGCTGTTTCATTAGTGAGATATATCTCCAATCAAATCAAACTGAATGATGTTATCGAACAACTTAACAATATTAATCTGGCTTAAAGTGACTCGGTAACATTTATGAAGGTTGATTAAAAAACTGCCTAATTTTTGTGTAAGAAATGTTACTTATTATATTCCTTCTACTATACTAACTCTCTAATATGCACAAAAAAACTGAAAAAATCCACTGTGCGACACCCTCTAATAGTAAATTCTCCCAGCTCTTTCCTCTTAGTTATATTTTGAATATTTCGAATCCTTTTCGAATCTTTTAATCACCGAAGAAAATGAACGTGTACAGGCAAACACATACAATACAGACACGTCAAATAAATGTAGCATGTAATTAACTTTATTATATAGGCCTACACATATATACATGTTAAAAGATATATGGATTTTTGTACATTACCAATTTTTTTTTAAATTTATTTATTGCAATATATTTATTCAGGATATCAAGAATCAGATATACATTGTAGATACAAATCAGTTTTACATCATGGTCCTGAACAGGATACAAAAAATGTAGTACACGGAAATATAAATAATGAATATTACCAAAGCTCACAACCAAAGGAAAGGTAAGAACAGTATTAAACTAACATATAAGAATAAATACGCATTAAAAGTAGTAAAAAGCAAAAAAACAAAAAACAAAAACGACAATGTAATAATTGAAATTAACTGCGGGAAAAAACATCAGATCACTTTAATAAAAGGCATTAAAATATTACCCCAACAATTAGAAGAGGAGAAAAGATATAAGGAAATTGGTAGAAAGAAAGGAGGAAAGAGAGAAAGAAAGAAAGAGGGGGGGGAGAGAAATGGAGATAGGGAGAGAGAGAGATAAGCCATGTCAAGAGCAGTAAATGAATCGGCAATTCAATACAAAAGCATTCTGACGACATAACATGTGTTTATAAACTATGAAGGACATATTCCGGCCACTTTTTGAGGAAATGCACAACGCCGATGGTTGCGCAAAATGAAAGCATTTCAAGTTCGTACTATTAATAACATTCCAAACATAAACGTCGTGTTTCATCCTCGAATCATTTCAATACGCCGAAACCTGCATGTGTACAGGCACACACATTACAATAGAGACACGTCTAATAAATGCAGCATAGAAGACATGTATCTTACAGATCAAAAAGTTTAAAAAGTAGAGCTACATTTTAAAAACGTGAATACGAAAATTTCATTTGATAAAAACCTATGTATGTATGAAATGGATAATTGCATTCGTCTACATTATAATGCAAATATACTCGGATTGCATGAATTAATTTATTCGCCTCTATGGCTCTTGTCATCTTTCCGGTCAATTGTTTCGGATGTTTTCTTTTTCTTCTTCTTGTCCTCTTCCTCCTTCTAATTTGTCTACTGCTTCTTCTTCTTTTTCTTATTCATTATTTCATTTTTCTGTGGAATTCTTCGGACCATTATTCGTTGAAAAAAAATCTTCTTAATCATAATAATAATAATAATAGCCTAATAGTCCACTCCAAATTTTATCAAACCGAAACGGAAATTCTTTATCATCTACTCTCTTTCGTGTTTTGTTTTCATCTTTGTTTTGTATATTTTGTTCTTGGTTATTTTACCCTGTCTTCTTTCGATTGACTTCATCGTACTGATAATTACCGATTGAGCAGAGAACGATTGAGATAAGCTATGATTGGCATTTTAGTCACATCATTCACAGTATATTGATTCATTCTTCTCCCCCCCCCCCCCCCCCACTGTCGCATTTCTTATCGTACTGTTAGTAATTGCTGATTGAGCATGCAGACAATGATTAAGATGAGCCATTGTTGACATGTTAAGCTGCATCATCCTCCTTATACATTCACCAGGTCAAATAGTCCATTTTGTGACCTTCTACATGACTGACATCTGACTCCATGAAAATCATGTTATATCCTGTTATAATAATCAGCGTGTCTATTAAACATCAAAACGTCAGTCCAGACTAGCCTACACATTAGTCTTCAGCCATCAGTGGCGTAGATACGGGGGCATGGGGGAACTGGGGGCACAGGGCAGGGGCATGTGCCCCCCCCCCCCAAAAAAAAAAAAAAAATAATAATAATAATAATAATAATAATTAACTTTTAAAAAAAAAAATAATAATAAATAAATAAATAAATAAATAAAAATAAAATTTTAAAAATCGGATAGCCAATAAAAAAAAGGTGAGACTGAGAGCGAGGAGAGAAATGAACAAATTATCAAGAACGTGAGACTATATGGGGCCAGTCACCACGAAATGAGTCCAGTGTCGCATTAGGCTCAATCGTAGTAATAGCGATGTATAGTGTGTATGTACTGAAAATTGACCCACCTACCACATTTAAGATTTTTCCAAAAATCGACTTATTAATGTCTTGTAGTTTATGTCCCCAGAGCTTAGGTCACGAAATAATCTGAAATTATCACGAAAATTATGCATTTCTCAAAACTAGGTAATCCCATTGTTTATAAAGTCCAATTAGGTTTTTGTTCATATTTCTGGATATAATTTATCAATTTTAATGTGTGACCCCTTAATTTAAAGCTTACTTAATGTAGATTCATATAATACTTAAAAACAGGAATAAAAATTTTGACCAACTGGACTCATTTCGTGGTGACAGGCCCCATATGAGGAGATTTGCTCGAAAAACGCTCTTTATATGTGATATATATTTTGAAATAAGGTCGACTTCATGAAACAAAGTATCAGAAACTGCGACACGCCCATAGATACCATTAAGGTATTTTGATAAGAGGCAATGACATTAAAGAGAAAGTAAAGTGCATTTTTCATCGCTCGCTTCGCTCGCTCGCAAAGTAGGAATAGTTTTAGGCAGCGAGGTCAATCCCCATAATGATATGACGATATTCGGGCAGCATGGCGCCCGAATATAACCTTATTTGTTTTATTTTTATATCGAAATAAAATTCTTACCAAAATTCTTCCCCTAGGTCGTTCGTTTCAGTTCTTGCAAAATTGATAAATTAAGATGATTCATGGCAAAGAGATGACCGGATGTGTATTTTTTTACACTTTACCTAATGTATATTGATGAATAAATAAATCTTTGCAATAAAAATATGCTCTCAATATTTGGGATCCGGGTGGTATATTTCCGGGCAAGAGGCCCTCACGGCCTGTTGTTAATTGAATTATCTGATTCTTTGTGAAGAGAAAATCTTGAAATTTGTCAAATTGTATCGTGAGTTTTCCTGTGGGTATACATCAATTATGGAGACAGGTGATTTTCCTAGGACTTGGCCTACCATTCATATTTTCATGATTCAGCACACAATGTGCCATGACGTCATAATACATACTGTGTTTATTCAAACGTCAATAATTCACTGTTCCTATTCTATTTGGACCTGAGACATACTATATATCCCTGTTTACACAGCAAATATTTTTCAAGGAATGAAATGCCTTACAAGGACTCAATTTTCAAACCAGGGTATAAGAAAAGATATTTCTCCTGAAAAATATATTTCCCGTCATCCAATACCAACCATCATGGTCATTGTGTTCACAAAGTTCTCCCAATGACGACAGCATAATGTTATAAGGCCAAATAAACTTTGTTATGATAATCCCTTGTTTCTTGTTTCCCCCCCCCCCCTCCTCTTTTCCTTTTTATTTCGGCCCGCCTCAATGAATTTGTTATTTGATAACTTTGTTTTGAAGTGAAATAAATAAAGATCTCAGGGCATCTAGACATTGACGTTGACAAAACTCATTAATGTGTTGCAAAATGCCACTTTGTTTAAATCTACGTAGTCGTGGTAATGCATGTACGAGAGAAATTGAATACTCAAGATGTGTGATGCTATTAACGAAATATGTATCCCCCCAAAAAAAAAAATCAAATACATGTATCAAGAAAAATTGAAAGATATTCAGCGTTACTACCCCCCCCCCCCCCCCCCCTACACGAAAATATGCCCGTACGTCGATACACCCAATGATAGGTCACTGTACTGGAAGGTTTGTCGGGGCAAACTCCTTATTCGGGAAATTACATGCACATTTGCAAGGCTAGTGGAGGACGTGGGAGGTACATGTAGGTCAGACGTCCTTTTCCCCTTCTCTATTTCCCTTTCTCTCTAGTCTTTTCACTTTCTTTCTTCCTTTTGTCACCATTCCCCCTGTAGCGAGACTATTGAGTTTGAGGGAAACGTTGACAAATGCTGAGTCATAAATGTAGTCCACCCCCCCCCCCCCCCTTGACAGTTCAGTTCAGTTCAGTTCAGTCTTTCACAGATAAAGCTCACATGGCACGATTTGTGATCCATTGTTGAACATTGGCAGCTCAGTCTGGGCGAATCGTTGGACATCGGTCTGGCCAATGGCCACTAGATGATTTTTCTCATTCTCCGTCATATCCCTAGCACCGATCCGTTTGTAGTGCCTCATGACATCCGTGTTCCATTCAACGACAGTACCCTGGATAGCCTTGCAACCATTCTCCTCAGAGATGATCTGCAAGTATTTGAAAGAGATCACAGAGGCAGACAGTCAAACAAACGAGGAGAGATACCTACTATTATGACGACGGCTACATCTGTTGTCCGCTTCAAGACACTCCTGAAGTCCCACTATCGTTTTGCAAAGGGAACGGTGAATTGTTTTGGCTCAGCTGCGTGGTCTTTTTTTTGTTTACAGTGGCCCACACAGGTGGATCCAGTATAACTGTGCAGCGTTTTTGGAACTGCAAGAAAATGCACCATTTCGAACATCTTTGGGATTAGATTGCATTGGGTTGGAAAGGAGAAAAGAGATGGGAGAAAAATATGAGTGAGTGAGAGAGAGAGAGAGAGAGAAAGAGAGAAAGAGAGAGAGAGAGAGGGTTAGGAGAGAGGGGGTGGAGGAAGAAGAGAATAGCAGAAAGAAATAGGGGAATGTTTTATTGGGATCTACTAGTATATACTAGTTAAATTAGGCTAAATAAACTGAAACGAATAATTACATGTATTAAAACTGTTCACAGTAATACCTCAGTCACACTGCTAAACCGACTTCAGACCGACTCCAAATCGATCATTTCTTGGCCATAAATGTAATGCAATACTTTAGATCGGTCTGGTGTCGTAATGTTGTCGGTGTGACTAAGGTATTAATGGTTTTACAGGCTTGGTCACACCGCCAAAACAACTTCTGACCGACTTCAGACCGACTCCAAACCAACCAATTCTTGGCCATAGACGTAATGTAATAACTATGTTTGTCTGCTGTCGGTATGGATCGGACTTGTCGGTGTGACTACTTTACTAACTTTAGTTTAATCCATCGATGTTGGTAGGACAGAGCCTGTTCATCGATCGATTGAATTCCTTTGCATCAATACTTCTGTTTGTTGTGGTTTCGTGTCGAGGTGTGTGTGTGGAGGGTGGAATAGTTCTGCATTCTTCTATTTACTTTCAAAGTCATATACTGAAGGTAATTTCTTCCAATAGTTATCGAGTTTGTTTTTGAAGGCATTTACAGATGGGGCATTAACCACTTCTTCAGATAGGCTATTTCATGTGTCCACTACTCTATTTGAGAAAAATAATTTCCTAATGTCGAGATGTGAAAATGTCTTCTCTAGTTTCAGAGTATGGCCTCGTGTTCTGTTTTCCTTGCATAAATGTAGTAGGTTTGTCTGAGTGGTGTATAAGCCATGGAGGTACTTGTAAACGTCAATCATATCTCCTCTCTTTCTGCGATGGGCAAGAGACGGTAGCTTCAGGTATCTCAGACGTGTTTCGTATGGAAGATTCTTCAGACTAGGTACCATCTTTGTAGCTCTTCGTTGGACGCTTTCAAGTCTCTTCTGTTCACCTATCCTGTATGGTGACCATGCAGCTTGTCCGTACTCCAAGACATACCTTACAAGGCCTATGTACAAGAGTTTGAAAGTGTCTGTGTCCATGTTTGCGAATGATCTTCGTATCACCCCCAGTAGCCTAGTAGACCTGGATATAACATGGGAGATGTGGTCTTTGAAGGTCAGCTTAGAATCGACAAGCACACCGAGATCCCTTTCCACTTTAGATTCTTTCAGGATTGTAGTTTCATTGCCATTCTTCATGCAATAATCATAACTTGAGGGGGACCTGCCAATTTTCAACACAGAACACTTCTCTGGGTGAATTAAGCTGCCATGTATCTGACCATTCCTGCATCTTTATCAGATCATCCTGCAATTTCTGGGAATCTTCGTCGGTGTCACATCTGGCATACAGTTTCGTGTCGTCAGCAAAAAGCTTAATTCTGGACTCTATGAAGTCCAGAATTGACTAAGGTATTACCGATTTATATAAACAGGCTTAGTAACACCACCAAACCGACTTCAGACTGACTCCAAGCAGACAAGATTCTCGGCCCTACACGTAAAGCAATACATGAATTTTCGTTCGGTCTGTTGTCGGCCTGAAAACTTCAAAGTTATGATCATTTTTGTGAAATTATATAACCGTTTGACCGACTGGATACGCAACATAACTCGTCACGGTTGCAAAATAAACATATTTTAAACTGTTTAATAATTCAGACCAAGCAACACTTATATTTCGCCCCAAAAAACCTGGCTTTCCAGACAATTAAGCAATATATCAAGATTTGTTATACAAATGAGAAACAAGTGAGTATACTTTCAAACTAAACTGACAAGTTTGAAGGAAAAAAGGTTAAGTTCTGTGAGAATTTTTTTTTTTTTTTAGAGTATATTACGATTCCCGAACCTTTCTCATTCTTTACGTTTATACCTGTGCCCGGCCATTGCATAAAACTTACCATTGATGGTAATAACTTTGCCATCAATGGCAACTACCATTGTAATAGCTAGGGGTCAACAACAGGGTTGATGGTAAAGGAGTATGAAGAAAATAAAGAATAAACTTATGCACGGAGCCCAAGTTGAACGTGGGCCCTTTTCTATGAGAGTGCGTCGACTATTATAGTCTACTTTTATGTCTCTTTTGTTAAAATAGAGACGGAAGGCAAAAATCCTAGTATCTCTTAACGGAAGTAATGTTTGGAGCTTATATCTTGAATAAAGTATAGTACTTTTTGCTCCAGTTGTGATGAAAGATTGTGAGATGTTGCACATTGAAATTGACAATGAAAAGGTAAACAATTGTGCCAAAAACACCCTCTCAGCCTTTGCACTGCTTGCAGTAGACTTTAACACTTCACATACGTGATGTACCGGAACATTCTGATCTTAGCTGACGTCGCCTTCCAGATAAAATCTTTCCATCGACACTTTATTATATTCAATATTTCATTTTGTCATCAAAGTAAAGTCGAAAAGACAATCAGAGGTGCCTAAATGTTGGTGATTTCGAAATTCACGCGAGGAGACTGTAGCCCCCCCCCCCCCCCCACTGACGCACACTTACACGCGCACACGTGACCTTTGCAAAATAAATCACTCGACTTCGACACCCTTATAGTTTAAAAAGACCAGTGTTTATCATGCACCTAACCTCGGTCTGCGCAAATACCCTCTCCACATTATTCTTAGAATCTCACTACATTGATCTTAAAAACATACACATTTCAAGGAGAGGACAAATCTCTAGGAGAGAAGTATTAAAACATTCATTGCATAACTGTTTGCCTACCTCTGTATTCATAATTGATATAAACATCTTCAAGATAGAGGAGACGCCCCTTCCAGGAGCAGAAGCATGACTGTACGCAGCGGGGGCTAGGGTAGGGGGCAGTTCCATAAATTACAAAAAAAACAGAAAATGCAATAAATTTTCAATAATTTATTGCATTCTACCCCGGTCCCCAACATAAAAAATACTTCTGTGTGCCCATGCCTTGAGCCATAATGCATGGCCGTCCAGAGGATTTTTTTATGTTGGGGACCGGGGTAGAATGCAATAAATTATTGAAAATTTATTGCATTTTCTGTTTTTTTTTAATTTATGGAAACTGCCCCCTACCCTAGCCCCGCTGCGTACAGTCATGGTTCAGTGACAAAGCAATGGCCTCGTAACTATGAGGCCACAGGATCAACACCGTGTCGACGTGCTATATTAGTGCCCTTTTGTGGGGCATTAATCCTCATTACTGTTATTTATGACTTAAGGGCATAGGTCCCCTAGTTGATAAACATAGTAGCATATACATGCTTTAGCAGTCACGCAAAACACACATTGGCAAATTATTATTCAATAAAATCTGAGAATGTATAGTATTATCTACATCTAGTATTTTTAAATTATTTTTAAAATAATTCCATAAATTGGGATAAAAAAAAATATTCCACCGTTATGAGCGACAGTGTACATCTGAAAATGAAGAATTCTGTTCTTGGGGGAACAAATCTTTGTTCATAACCAATTTTTTTTTTTAATCATCATAGTTAGGCATGATTAATACCAAATGTGGCACTCTAGTGGGGGGGAGCACAATGGCCCATTTTTTCTTCAAAAATACATGGGCGGCCCGTTTTCCCTTAACCCTATCTAGCCTGGGGGGGGGGCTAATCCAGCCGGCGGCACGGGAGGGGGCCCAATTCGTGAGACAATATTTAGCAGCGAAACAGCCGGCCGATAACTCGCTCAGTGGGGGGGGGGGTAGTGATTTTTTTTTTTTTTTTTGGGGGGGGGCCTCACAAATTTGAAAAATCGCCCCCCCCCCCCTCCTTGAGCGCCAGGGGAGGGGGCCCATCTCCCAAAAAAAAGGTACAGTTAACGTGTTCTTTCACATTTTTTTCCCTAGGGGAGGGGGCCCGGACCCCCAGGCTATGCAGTTTCAAAATAACCCATGCTAGATAGGGTTGAAGTGCCCCTTTTACATCTGATTAACATCCCTTTTTGTTTATTACAAGTGCACTTTTCCTTCATATAGTTTGTCCCGTTTCACTTTGTTTTAAAGTTCCTCTTGTTATTTCTAATAACTTCTTATGTTTTCTTCTTAGAAGTGACCCTTTTCCATTTTGTTATGTGCCCCCTTTTCTATATTTTTTTTAACCATATGTCCTTACAATTATGTGTCCTTATTTCGTTCATATTCTCTCTCTCATTAACATAAAACGACACTCCCATCACAATGCTTTGCTTGCCGCCCCTTTCAAAGTAATTTTGTTTCTTCATGAACCCCCCCCCCCCCCCCCCTTTCCCCCACACAAAAATAAATAAAGAACAAAAATGAATAAATAAACACTAACTTATAACGAGAGCATTACTAGGATATTTGAATACTCACCAGCATACAAAGACACCATTATTGAATCACATCATGTAATTATTATCACCATGCGCTAGCGTACAATCTCATCTATTCATCCCCCCCCCCCTTTTTATCTTCTTAAAAGACAAAAAATAAATACAAAATAAAATTAACACATATTTTAATGTATAATCAATATGCTTATGCTTTAATGAATGAAATCTACATTTTGTAAATGATGAGCATAGCAAACACATTCAAGGGGTACAATTAAAATATTTTCAATGACACAAATAAAAGTGCTCCTATGAAAGTATCAGCCAGTTGTTAAAACTACTGCAGTTGATATCTGCCACTCTCTATTCGAGTTACCTTCAAGGAGATTAAAAGAGTAATACTTGTCACAAATATTTCTGTTACTCATATGGTTGTTAATCTAAGGATGATATACATTGTCATGTAAGGTCACGCAGTCGGTGAGAATGTGGTTTCTTGATGCAATAGTTTGTCTATATGAAATTAATCATCAATTCTTTTCTATCAGCTTTGACAACAAATTCTAAGGACAACATAAGTCAGAGTTAATATATTTCCTGCAGGAAAAAAATCTGTTTTCACTCAAACACAATGTTCTGTTGTTTATTTTGTATTTGTTGTTGTGCAATTGCTACAATAGGGACTTTTAGATTTGCACGTTGACAACTTTGACTGCAACGTGTGACGTCATTTTAAGGCACTGCACATGCGTTACGACGTCTCAGTCGGCGATCGAGAATGCGTCAACCTTGATTTTCCTAAATCTAGTACATACATACATACATAATGATGTTTATTAGCGCATTTACATGCTCAAGGTACTAGTATGCCGCGTGCGCATAAAATATACAGTTCCTCAGGTAGACAAAGGAACATCCCTTCCCTGCTATTATGTAAAAATGTGTAGAACAGGTGTCACATGCATATTCACCTGTTCTACACATTTTTACATAATAGCAGTGAAGGGATATTCTTTTGTTGAGGGTAGAATGAGGAACTGTATATTTTGTTCTCTTTCTTTGTCTGTGATGTTCATAATGTTACTTCCTGCATGCATGTATATCGTCGAGTGCAATCTAAAAGATTTCTAATTGTAGTCAACATGGGCAGTTAAGTACGTTGACACGCATGATCAGTCGGCGTTCGTCGTGTTCTTGTCCACTCATTCTAAAAGTCCCTAATAGCACTTTAAGCACCAACAGGTAATTATCGATACATATTCATGCGAGAAGTGCCTCTAGGAAGAGTTCCAAATAGGTCATCAAACTGCTGCTCATATGAATTGCTAATTAAGAAATTCCAATTTGATATTTTAAGATTTATTGCCATGAACAAAATTATCTATGTAATGTGAGTTTGGTAACAATAACCTCCATGACAGAATAATAGCTTTTTATTTCTTCTCTTTTCTTCTGCAAGATTCTAAAATTCTTTTTAAAATATAGGAAATCTTGGAAGTATCATTAAAACGTTTACTTCCTTTAAAATATTTTATGTTAACATTTTATCAAACCCAAAACCTCAAACTCGATGGCGAAATGTTAGTACCTTGACTAGAGCATTTTTAATAGCTTATAGGAATTAATTTGTAAATCTTATGTAAATCTTATTTTACAAGTAGTGTTGGTTGTAAAAAGTGACCAGTCCATGATACCAAGATCTGTATCTCATTGTGGTTCCTCTTGCTTAAAGCTGGAAAAGGGAGCTTCTATATGTAGGCTGGCTGATGTTTCATAAGAAGCATAACGTTGCAGGTAATTCAGGCTCTGCAGTCTAGAATAGGAAATGAAAGTTATGTAATAAATGAATCAATTACTAAATACTAGTACAATTTTTCAATCTATCTTCAACTTTTGTATTTATGATTATTTCAAATACTTTAATTGCTAAATAAAGTAGGAGAATACAAAATAGTTACAGAAGATAAATGATTAATTATTTGCTTTGGATACAAACAAAAATCCTTTCACATACCATTTGTATGTTTTATCTAACAGAATGGGTAAGATGGGTATTAGACTTTTTACAAGGATTATGAAAAATGATGGATCAATTTTGGTAATTGATACTGCTTGCCTTTTCAATTTGAAGAGATGGACAATAAACGTTCATTTGTCATGAACTAGCAGCACATGCAGATGCCATAGCTCTTTATTTTGCAACCTAGGATTTAAAACATAGATACATATATTTGTTATGAAGAGAGCACATCTATTTTTTAGAAAAGTAATTGTCACTGTATCAAACGTGTTCAAAAGAATATAAGTACATTTTTATCAGTAATTACAACAGTAATTTACATGTATTCGGTCCAAGACATTGTTACCAACCAAATTGTAAGTTTTAGACATTTGGAAGATTGACTATGGAGTCTAATCTTGATCTCGGATACCCTGCTCTTGAACCAAACACTGTTGTACACAGATTCAATGAACATTCCCCTATCGTGAGTAGAAGGCAAAGAGGTATAAAACAAACAGAGCAGGTTTCATCATACATATATTCTCATTACAGTTTGTTCAATCACCTCTTCATACATTAATTGCTGCCCTATTATTTGTACAATATTAATCAGGCTGGCTGATGAAGTAATTTATCTATGATTTAGACATGTCATAGTTGACTTTCCCCTCACATGGATTTATCAGTTTGCGATTGTACGTAGAAAATTTAATGAAAATCAAGATTTACACACTCAACAACAAAGAAGTAATCTATTTATACATAGGTCTAGAAGAACCACCCAAAAAAAAACCTACCCTTGTTTTATTATTGGAGTGCAAATTTTACTAGTAAGAAGATCACTCCACAAGGCCACTTTAGCACAGTAGGATCTAAAGCTGTACACCTAGACATTGAGCTTGAGTACATTCTGCATATCCAAACACTTTCCTTGAACCTGAGGCCAAGGAAGAATGAGAAGTCCAAGACTGTAGAGACACGGCAGAAGAGAACTTTTGAGTCTTGGACTAAAGCCAAGGTCTATTTGGTGGATACGACTTGTGGTCCACTCCATCTTTTAGTCCGACTCTGAAATTTAAAAAAAAATAATAATAATTCTAGTATAGGGTCTAGTCTAGAGCTTGGAGTTGGACTGTGTTAGGGACCCTAACGGATCAAGGGGGGCACAGGGGGCACGTGCCCCCCCCCCAAAAAAAAAAGTTAAAATCAGCAAAATTTGCCAAAAATGTACTGACCAACAGGGACGTGCCCCCTCCCCCCCCCCCCCGGCCAAATAAAAAAAAATAAGTGTTACCTCCCCCCCTCCCCCCACTGAGCGAATTTGCGGCCGGCGCGATTTTCAAATATTCGGGACCTAAAACAAAAAGAAATGCGCTCTATACCCCCCCCCCCCCCCCACCCCACCTCACTCACAGGTCTACATCTACCTTAGATCTAGATCTATCAAGTATCATCTAGATCTAGAGTAGACCGAATTTTCCGTCTCTTTCGTTCGTTAGCCTCTTATTGGGGTATAGGGTCGGCTCTCTCTTTAGAGACCGAAACAGACTATCCCGCGAAATGTGTAGGGTTATGTGGGCAAATCAGTACACCAAACTTGCAAAACTTATCCCCGAATTACTCCTTTCACAGGATGCATATCCGATGCATTTTATATTGTAAATTAGGTTAAAACTTAACTACTTCGGTTCCACTTACCAACTTGACTGAAATAATCCGTTTAATGGTCAATTTTTAGGAAATTATGGGTCAAAATCGATATCCATGATGAAAATCTTGCAGCGGGCGTTTAAACTCTCGCTGCGCATGACGTCATCTAAATCTCATCCCTTCTAGTCTACGCCGAAGGCAAAATGATTATAACGGAAAAACTGCGCATGTCATTACGAACTCGTCGCTCGTGTACAGTTTTCCTTTATAATCATTTTGCCTTCGGCGTAGACTAGAAGGGATGAGATTTAGATGACGTCATGCGCAGCGAGAGTTTAAACGCCCGCTGCCATATACACGATGTATTGAAAATTAGACTGTGACTTGTGTACCGAGGCCCCGGACCCCACTCCGGGAACGGAGGGACCGCATTCATGTTCCCAAAATGTCCGGTAAAGGGGTACTTTTCACGCAGCAAAGTCCGGCTCGTAACACACACACAAAAAAATCGGCCCGTATTGACTTTACACACCGGACTTAGGGGTTGTTTTCAAAATGAGGGAACATGCAAACGGATACCCTAAATAACACTGAATGGGGGGGGGGGCGGGACCGAGGCGCAATTAAATGGGTTACCGAAGGTTCGTTACTCAGAACGTATTTAATTCCGAAAGTTCGTTTTTCCAAAAAAAATGATAGGTTCATAATTCCGAAAACGAAATAGGGTTCATAACTCCTAAAATGAAATATGGTTAATAATTCAGGAAATGACATATAATCTTAAAATATATTGGGTTAAAATATGCCCAGGACGAGATAAATTACAATGTTCTATTAATAACAAAAATATTTGGTAAAAATTTGCCCTGTATCGAACAAACTTGGGGCATTTTCTTACCAAACTTGTCCAATAAGGGTAAAAATATAGAATAACTACTTCGTGTTGGGCAAGTTTGGTTTAAAAGTAGAATATGTCCAAAATTGGGTGGATGCATAATTACCCTGATGGCACATTTTACCCAGTATTTTCAAATTTGGGGATATAATTAGAACCCCGTGTTGTATGTACCTTCGGAATAACGAACCGCATTATGAACCCTTAGGCCCGTTGCATAAAACTTTGCCATTAATGGTAAACTTCCATTGAAACTTTGATTTCGTTGGATATTGAGTGATGTTGCCTTGGTAGTTGATAATAATGGCAAACTTACCATCAAAGGTACTTTTTATGCAACGGGGCGCTGGTATGGGAATTTTGGGTTGCGGAATTATGAACCTTCCAAATTTAAAGGTATTACAAAGCTTAGGTATGGGGTCATGAATTTGGTTCAAATGAAATATTGGAAGTATATTATGCGATCCTACAATATTCAGTGATCTTTGTCGCGGTTGAAATCGAGTCTAAAGGGATGAAATTGTAAATAATAAACTCTTTTCGATGTATAGCTCCCTCTCAAGGTCAAGATATTAATTTAGCTATAAAACAATGTTTCTTGACTAAACTTGACCGATTGGCTATTCCCATTTGAAAAATATATATCCCAACTACATATACATATTCTGAGATTTTCATGGTCGCAGCTACCATTGTATGACCGTAGGCGCTATTTAAAAATTATCGAAATTTTCCGGGAGCACCGGTAAATTTTGATATTCAATTTTTTTCGAAAGCAGAAATGTTTTAGGGGCTAATTTTTCTAGTACTTATAATACATTCATAGGGGCATCCAAATATTTCAAAATTGTAAAGAACCTTTATTCAGCTCATTTTCAAAATTTCCCAAAACTTTGTATTACCTTTAAAGAGAAGGTTGAGTTCTGGGAAGAGGTGAAAAAAAAATGTGTGAGCGTTATCATTCTTATTATGCTAGTGTGGAAGAACATCAGAGAAGACATGTTCCCTGAAAAGCATGGCTCTTCGAATGCCTTCATATTCTAAATATGTCATGTAACATCTTAAAAATCCGGGTAGGATTTTTTACCTAATGTATTCGGGTAGTCCCATATACACCTTTCTGTGTACAGTGTTTGTAACTTTACCAAGACTTGGCCAAATTTCTTATCATTTTGATGATTCCAGAACCTTGCAATACACACAAATTCTTATATGCTAGATGATCAACCTTTTCTGGTCGATTCCACACCGTTTCTTTCACAATGCAATCGCATGACCAGAACTCAACTTCATCTTTAAAGGTACTATGTCCCTTTTGCAGCCAACCTCAAATTCTGTAGAACTTTGCAGGAATTATGAATATGTCATGTATATCCTATCTGTGAAATTTAAACGTTATGTAAGGAAACCCGTTTACTTGCTAGACTTCACTATCAGACACTATTGAGTGACTGACTGGCTTTTTTTCTTCTTCGGTAATTACATACATTAAATGAGCTGCAAAGAGTACATGCATGAGCATTTGTCTACATCAATAACCTACTTCTTGTGATGGCCAAAATTAAACTGATCAAATCTTTGCGCAGGATAAAACGTATGACCATTCGGTAAAATGGTCTGAAAATCAAGATTATTACTTATTGGCTCTATAGCTCCTAAGTCGATTTGACTACTAATAGCCGTTATTTTCCCACTTGAAGACATTTTCAAGCCCCACCTTTTTTAGGGAGGTTCTAAATTAGTATTATCTTTCAAATGCCGATGGAATTTAACCTTTTCATTTTTTGGGGCCTGCAAATGGGACATAGTACCTTTAATAGGCATATGGGCTTTCGGAAAGACGAACGTCCCGAAAGACTCCCTTTAAAAGGATTTTCAGAGGGGTTTTCCCCGCTTAATTTTTTAATCTCCAGAGAGACTTGTATCCTTTCACTGCTGTTAAATGAGATAAAGATTATGGCGGACTGAATTGATGTTTAAGTCTTTTATTAGCTTTCTGATAACATTAAAAAAAGGATAAGAGCAGTTTATAAAGCTAAGCTACCATGAGAGGATCAAGCATTGTTAAGCATTGTTTCGAGTATATGTAAAAATTAGCAATTGCATGAGAAAAGTAAAGTAGGTCATCAGGTAGAAACAATGCTGAAGGTATTTCTATGCCGTATGGCAGTGCGTAATGTTTGAAAATTTAAAAGCTTCTGAAACTCGAAGCTGCGATATATTGAAAATTAAACTGTGATTTGTATACCGAGACGCAAATAAATGTGTTACTCCAAACGTTCTTAATTCCGAAAGTTCGTATTTCCAACAAAAAAATGATAGGTTCATAATTCCGAATAAGAAATAGGGTTCGTAATTTCCTAAATAAAAAATGGTTCATAATTTAGAAAATGACATATACTCTTAAAATATACTGGGTGAAAATATGCCCAGGACGAGATTAGTTACAATGTTCTATTAATAACAAAAACATTTGGTAAAAATTTGCCCTGTATCGAACAAACTTAGGGCATTTTCTTACCAAACTTGTCCAATTAGGGTAAAAATATAGAATAACTACTTCGTCTTGGGCAAGTTTGGTTTAAAAGTAGAATATGTCCAAAATTGGGTGGATGCATAATTACCCTGATGGCACATTTTACCCAGTATTTTCAAATTTGGGGATATAATTAGAACCCCGTGTTGTTTGTATGTACCTTCGGAATAACGAACCGCATTATGAACCCTTAGGCCCGTTGCATAAAACTTTGCCATTAATGGTAAACTTCCATTGAAACTTTGATTTCGTTGGATATTGAGTGACGTTGCCTTGGTAGTTGATAATAATGGCAAACTTACCATCAAAGGTACTTTTTATGCAACGGGGCGCTGGTATGGGAATTTAGGGTTGCGGAATTATGAACCTTCCGAATTTAAAGGTATTACAAAGCTTAAGGCCCGGTCCCACTGGCCGACGGGCACAAAACGTATGCATAAAGGACACAGCGGACGAGCAAAATTTCGGGGGTGGCTCCATCCGTTTTCATCCGCTCCAGAAATGGTCAAAATTTGCGAAAACAGAACGGAAAATAACGGACGTGGGTAGTATGTAGCGGGAATGTTAAACGGATGTTCATCGGAAGCCTAGCGGATGAAAGCGGATGGAAGTGGATGACAGCTTTGAATACTTTATATACGAGATGCATACGCTTACATCCTTTCTATTTCCGTGCTACTAACGATGTATAGACGTTCCATGTACCTTATCTTTCCTCCCTCTTTCCGTTTTCAGCTGCACTGGATGTGAGTTGCGAGGATGCCCAGAGGATGCAGAGAGGATACAGCGGACGTTTAACGGAAGATAACGGACATAGAACGTTTATTGCTCGTATTTGTCGCGGATTTACATCGTACACGGCGGAAGTTCATCCGTTCTAAAAGTTTTGTGCAGCTCAAAACTTTTTGCGCGGATGAAATCACAGTGGACGGATGCTCGATGGATAGAGCGTATGAAACACGTATGCAATGAGTACACAACGGATGCATAGCGTTTTCCAACGGATGGCAAGATTTTTTTACGTTTTACATCCTCTTTGCATCCGTAAGTGCAGTGGGACCGGGCCTTTAGGTATGGGGTCATGAATTTGGTTCTAATGAAATATTGGAAGTATATTATGCGATCCTACAATATTCAGTGATCTTTGTCGCGGTTGAAATCGAGTCTAAAGTGATGAAATTGTAAATAATAAACTCTTTTCGTTGTATAGCTCCCTCTCAAGGTCAAGATATTAATTTAGCTATAAAACAATGTTTCTTGACTAAACTTGACCGATTGGCTATTCCCATTTGAAAAATATATATCCCAACTACATATACATATTCTGAGATTTCCATGGTCGCAGCTACCATTGTATGACCGTAGGCGCTATTTAAAAATTATCGAAATTTTCCGGGAGCACCGGTAAATTTTGATATTCAATTTTTTTCGAAAGCAGAAATGTTTAGGGGCTAATTTTTGTAGAACTTATAATACATTCATAGGGGCATCCAAATATTTCAAAATTGTAAAGAACCTTTCTTCAGCTCATTTTCAAAATTTCCCAAAACTTTGTATTATCTTTAAAGAGAAGGTTGAGTTCTGGGAAGAGGTGAAAAAATAATGTGTGAGCGTTATCATTCTTATTATGCTAGTGTGGAAGAACATCAGAGAAGACATGTTCCCTGAAAAGCATGGCTCTTCGAATGCCTTCATATTCTAAATATGTCATGTAACATCGTAAAAATCCGGGTAGGATTTTTACCTAATGTGTTCGGGTAGTCCCATATACATCTTTCTGTTTACAGTGTTTGTAACTTTACCAAGACTTGGCCAAATTTCTTATCATTTTGATGATTCCAGAACCTTGCAATACACACAAATTCTTATATGCTAGATGATCAACCTTTTCTGGTCGATTCCACACCGTTTTCTTTCACAATGCAATCGCATGACCAGAACTCAACTTCATCTTTAAAGGTACTATGTCCCTTTTGCAGCCAACCTCAAATTCTGTAGAACTTTGCAGAAATTATGAATATGTCATGTATATCCTATCTGTGAAATTTAAACCTTATGTAAGGAAACCCGTTTACTTGCTAGACTTCACTATCAGACACTATTGAGTGACTGACTGGCCTTTTTTCTTCTTCAGTAATTACATACATACAATGAGCTGTAAAGGGTACATGCATGAGCATTTGTCTACATCAATAACCTACTTCTTGTTATGGCCAAAATTAAACTGATCAAATCTTTGCGCATCATAAAACGTATGACCATTCGGTAAAATGGTCCGAAAATCAAGACTATTACTTATTGGCTCTATAGCTCCTAAGTCGATTTGACAACTAATAGCCGTTATTTTCCCACTTGAAGACATTTTCAAGCCCCACCTTTCTTAGGGAGGTTCTAAATTAGTATTATCTTTCAAATGCCGTTGGAATTTAACCTTTTTATTTTTGGGCCTGCAAATGGGACATAGTACCTTTAATAGGCCTATGGGCTTTCGGAAAGACGAACGTCCCGAAAGACTCCCTTTAAAAGGATTTTCAGAGGGGCTTTCCCCGCTTAATTTTTTAATCTCCAGAGAGACTTGTATCCTTTCACTGCTGTTAAATGAGATAAAGATTATGGCGGACTGAATTGATGTTTAAGTCTTTTATTAGCTTTCTGATAACGTTAAAAAGAGGATAAGAGCAATTTATAAAGCTAAGCTACCATGAGAGGATCAAGCATTGTTAAGCACTGTTTCGAGTATTTGTAAAAATTAGCAATTGCATGAGAAAAGTAAAGTACGTCATCAGGTAGAAACAATGCTGAAGGTATTTCTATGCCGTATGGCAGTGCGTAATGTTTAAAAATTTAAAAGCTTCTGAAACTCGAAGCTGCGATATATTGAAAATTAAACTGTGATTTGTATACCGAGACGCAATTAAATGTGTTACTCCAAAGTTCTTAATTCCGACAGTTCGTATTTCCAACAAAAAAATGATAGGTTCATGATTCCGAAAACGAAACAGTGTTTGTAATGCCCAAAATATAATATGGTTCATGTTTCCCAAAATGACATATACTCTTAAAATATATTGGATTAAAATATGCCCAGCATGAGCTTAATTAAAATATGTTGTTAATAACAAAAATATTTGGTAAAAATTTGCCCTGTATCGAACAAACCTGGGGCATTTTCTTACCAAACTTGTCCAATTAGGGTAAAAATATAGAATAACTACTTCGTCTTGGGCAAGTTTGGTTTAAAAGTGGAATATGTCCGAATTTGGGTGGATATATAATTACCCTGATGACACATTTTTACCCAGTATTTTTAAGAGTGGTGAGAGAACCCCGTGTCGTTTTTATGTACCTTCGGAATAACGACCCGCATTTCATTTTAGTCAGTATGAACCCTTAGGCCCGTTGCATAAAACTTATCATTGATGGTAACTTTGCCATTAATGGTAAACTTCCATGGAAACTTTGCCATTAATGATAACTTCCATGGAAACTTTACCATCAGTGATAACTTCCATGGAAACTTTGCCATTAATGATAACTTCCATGGAAACTTTGTCATTAATGATAACTTCCATGGAAACTTTGTCATTAATGATAACTTCCATGGAAACTTTGTCATTAACGATAACTTCCATGGAAACTTTGTCATTAATGATAACTTCCATGGAAACTTTGTCATTAATGATAACTTCCATGGAAACTTTGTCATTAATGATAACTTCCATGGAAACTTTGTCATTAATGATAACTTCCATGGAAACTTTGTCATTAATGATAACTTCCATGGAAACTTTGTCATTAATGATAACTTCCATGGAAACTTTGTCATTAATGATAACTTCCATGGAAACTTTGTCATTAATGATAACTTCCATGGAAACTTTGTCATTAATGATAACTTCCATGGAAACTTTGTCATTAACGATAACTTCCATGGAAACTTTGTCATTAATGATAACTTCCATGGAAACTTTGCCATTAACGATAACTTCCATGGAAACTTTGTCATTAATGATAACTTCCATGGAAACTTTGTCATTAATAATAACTTTCATGGAAACTTTGCCATTAATAACTTCCATGGAAACTTTGATTTCGTTGGCTATTGAGTGATGTTGCCTTGGTAGTTGATATTAATGGCAAATTTACCATCAATGGTACGTTTCATGCAGCGGGGCCCTGGTATGGGAATTTTGGGTTGCGGAATTACGAACCTTCGGAATTGAATGTGTGCCTTCGGAAAGACGAACGTCCCGCCAGACAAGCGCCTACCTTTAAAAGTATTGTCAGTTGGTTTTCAGCGCTTACTTTCTAAATCTCCAGAGAGACTTGTATCCTCTCACTGCTGTTAAATGCGATACAGATTATGGCGGACTGAATTGATATTTTAATCTTGTATTGACTTTCTAATAACGGTAAATAGAGGATATGGGCAATTTATAAAGCTAAGCTACCTTGAGAGGATTATCAACGAGAATAAAAAAAAAAAGAGTTAAAAACATTAATGGGTGATGGTGAAAGCAGATGTTTTTGATTTCTTTTGGAAAAATATTTTCCAACTCTGATAAACCTTTGATACGACAAAAAAAGCTTCCATTTGATTGCAGATATTATGCAATCTGATTATTTGTGTTAAACATAAGTATTATAAATTGCTAGTCTGCGAAATAAGGCAGATGCTAAAACTAAAAAAGTTGTTGCTTCTTGTCAGCAGTGTCAGTGACATGCTTAGAATATCCGAAAATGTAAAGCCCATGCATGCAGAGAATGTTGGGCGTTTCTAGATTTTATGTATTCGGCCCATTGTGTTTGAAAATCGAACGCATTTATCACTGACCAAAATAATACTTGATCAAACATTTTCAATTCGGACGCCCAAAACGAAATTGGAGAGAAGATACGAAATTCAATCATTGCTTGCCTTCTTCCGAGAATTCTACCAGATCTCCGTAATCTTTACTCTCTGCGAGTTACCTCATCAGCACTGAGATCTGGGAACAATCTTTAATTTGCCCGGGTCTAATGACATACTTGGTTTTGACCGTACCATCACCAGAGGCCTGCAAAATGAAACACGATTAAATCTAGATTAAATATTTTGGGCCTAATATTAATTTAATTTCAGACTGCAGAATAGGGGTGAAGCCCTTTTTCCCACACCCTTTTGGAGAAGAAGGTAGCCCATTCAAAGTCCAAAAATGTGTGGAACTGCCTATTTGATAAGAGTAAAGATCGCATTGTACATAATACAACTGTTATACTATTCACATGCAATATATGCTTTGTATGTGTATCCGTGGTGCCATAAGAGAGGGAGGAGGAGGGAGGGGGTAAAACACAGAACTAAGGGGTAAAATAATATATTTCATTCTAAGATCTATGTAACAAGATGAATCTTACATAATAATGAAGCTATAATCTTCTTTTGAATTGTGATCCCTTCACCATAACCAATAAACATTTTCTATGAGAAAAGTGGCATATAATTCTCTTCACCAAATCACATAAGTATTCACCGAGTCACCGTCATGTATATATTTTCTACGGATATAAATTGTCAGTCTCAGGGCAACATTTCACCACCTCAGCGTTATGTACATTTTCTATGGATAAAATGGAATATATTAGTTCTTCAACACCCTGTGCTATCTTTACTTTATCCCAGCATCATGTTCATTTTGTATGGATAAACTGGAATATTAATTAGTGGGGCCAGAGAATAGCCTACATTAATTTACCTATACACGAGAGCTTCTCATGGCGTCAGGCCATTTTCGTTTTCATTCTAAAAGTCGTCCCAAAGTTAAATACAAATAATTGTAAATATCATTCAAAATATGATTGATAGATGATTGGGGGTCATATTTTCAATGACGGAGGGCATTTGAAGTGCAATCCTTTTAGAAGACATTTCTACTTTGATTTTCTTCCGGGCTGACATTAAAATAAGAAGAAGAACGCTCATAATTATCTTTCACCTTTTCAAAAACCCAACCTTCTCTTTGGAGGTAAATACACTGTGAAGCATTGTACATTATACTCCCATTGAACACAATGGAAGCGGGGATTTTCATATGAAAATAATGAGACGTGAAAGTACAGGTGAAATTAATACGAAGCACTTGAAAGACAAGGACTGTTAAACAAGGTAACTGAAAAAGATAGATCCACAGAAATGACTTATCAAATTAAATTAGGCGGGAAATATTCTTTTAATTTACCATGAACAGATAGGCAATTATAAAGACAGCTTACAGGGAGCGGCGGTATCGATTATCTTTCAAACGGGGATCCAACCATCATGGGTGATTGCATCACATATCTTATTATTGGAAAGTAAATTAAGTTTTATTAAAGAATTTCAAACCGTGTCATTTCTTTGATTCGGAAATAGATAGAGAAGATTGTTCACCCGTCACTCCTACCCATTACATTTGTTATATTGACACTAAACAAAACTACTTTGTGCCTGCGGTCAGATTTCGACATTCGTTCATGTCAAGTATGGTTCATAGGGGAAAAAAACATCCAATTCTGGAACAAATCTCTATGTACATGATTTAAGTTGACTCAGCTTAATGTTTATACTCTGGTAAATTGAAAGGGAAACTGGTAGCACCGTAAAATTGATTTATTTCATAGGGTTATGGCCTGAAATGGACATATTTCCGAATATAAAGAGCGTGGGAACGGATTAAAAGTTACAGAAAAGAGACAGAATTTAAGAAAAATGAAATGAAATGGTCGTTAGAGAAGAGAAAGAGAAGATGTAGTCCAGATTCTGTTCGTTTTTATATATTTTGTGTTCTTCATTCATCTATGTCATCCTCCCTTATGCCTAGGTCACATTTGCCGCCGCGGCCGTGCGGTCTAAACTTTCTACGGCCAATAGCAATTCAAAACATGATAAAAAGTTATGAAATTTTCTGTCAATGTACGAGGTTTCGACCAGTAAATCATGTGGCGAATGTTAAAGATAAAGGTGAGTTCTGGTCATCCGATTGCATTGTGAAAGAAAAGGTGTGGAATGGATCAGACAAAGTTGATCATGTAGCATGTGAGTATTGGTGTGTACTACCAAGTTATGGAGTCGTCAAAGTCATAATAAATTGGCCCATGCAGTCTTGGTAAAGTAACAAGCAATGTACACAGAAAGAAATATATGGGACTACACATATGGTGTCGGGGGCTACCAACCTTGATTCTTAATATTTCTAAGCTCATTACTCAGCCAGTATACATTTTCTACCAAAATTGTTTGGCAATTTACATTTATTTGTAATCTTGAACATTCAGTGTAAGTTTCGTTTGATTCTGTGAGAATTCATTTTCTTTTCTTTTTTACCAGAACTCACCTTTATCTTTAATTGATGATGGGATTTCGTCTTTGTGAAGAAGATAAGTGCTTTGGGAATATGAAACGAGTTCATGATTATAAATGATTGACTCTTGACCAATGCCATAAGCGTCTGTAAGCTCTCAGAGAGATCTACTGTTATTATTAATACCTCTACTGACACCTCAAAACTATTAGTCGTTATATCTGATTCTAGAGTCTAGTGGATATACATCAGCGGACTGTGGATCAAATGGTTCGCAGTTCGAGTCCCGCCGCATGACCAACGTCCTTTGGCAAAATATTGATCTACATATTTTGCCACTCTCCACCCAGGTGAAGTACATGTAAATGGATACCCGGTAGGAAAACATATTAAATGATTTAGCGTCTGATAATGACGACTCAGCTACAACCTATATATAAAGCGCAGTAGAATAATATTCGTATAGTAGCGACGCTAAGTAAATGTCCATATTAATATTGCTCATCTATGATTGATATCTCTATAAAGCTTTTAAGTACCAAATCCGTCAAACGGGTTAGATAAACGATAGAAGGTTAGTCTTATAATCTTAGTCAACCGTTTTATTTGCGAAGAAAAGTGGGCCTCAGCAAGAGCTGAGGTCAAAACATGATTAAACAGAGAGAAAAGAATAGAGTTGGGTGAGAGGGAAAGAGAGTGAGAGAGAATGAGATAGATGGATAGAGAGAGAGAGAGATGGAGAGAGAGAGAGAGAGAGAGAGAAAGACAGAGAGAGAGGGAACAGGGGATAAGGGTCGCAATTTATTAAAGGAAAATCAATAAAAAAACTGTGTGCACTATTTTGAAGTCACGTGATATAAGGGCAACAACAATAATCTCATAGTTCCTTTACAATTCTATCTCTTATAAAATCTATTCAAAATCTGTGGTATCTTTGGTTCTTTTTATTTTGTAGCAGAACACAATATGCGACTGCGCTTGACAGATAGTCCGTGAGATGTCAAAGAATAATTGCGAACGCGCGACATGTGATGTTTCATTGTATTGTATTTATTTTCCGACATTTAAAAAAACATCAACAAATATACATTTGCTATCATAAAGACACACTTATAAAAGAAATACGGAGGGAAAGTGGCCCTACTCAGCGTTGCTAGCATAACAATGTCGTTTTACAGAGGGGTCCGTAGAATTTCGCCCATCTCCCATTCAGGCATTCAACTTTCAAGTGAATTTTATTTTATTGGGTGTAAACTATCAGTTCGAACGAGGAGGTGTTTCATCGAGTTCAAGAAAAGCGGGTGCTGCTTCGAACGATTAGAAAAAAACAGAAGAAATGGCTTGGACACATCATGCGGCATGATGATCAGAGTCCTAGAAAGCCGTCTACATGGAAAGAATGTAAAGGCTTTCTAGATGTCATTGCACGCACATCGTTGTGACACGATTGCATTTCTAGTTTTATTATTGATTTGATTGCGGAATGTGGAGCAACGGGATATGAAATGCTGAAACGGATGGCTAAAGACCGAAGTACTTGGAGAGACACTTGAAGTAGAACTCTGATTGGGTCACTGAACCTGTCATAAACTGACAGATCACAGTACTCAATCGATGTAGAGGTATACGTGGTCTCATGGAAAAATCCGGAGGGTCCGGGGTTCGAATCCCTGCTGCAGAACTAATGTCCTTGGGCAAGAGATATAAATCTCTATTTGCCACACCCGATCCAGGTTTGGTTAATAGGTGCCTAGCAGGAATTAATTCCTTGAATCGCTTGAGTGCCGTGCTTAAGCCGGTTTAAAATAATAGAGAGCCGTCTGGAGTGGCATTTTCCAGACATGAGCGCTTTACAATCATTTACAATCATTATCATCATTGATGACAATAAAGAATGAAAACATTATAATTTCTTCCACAGCGCTGATATCCACCACGCAGGGTGTATTATGAAATTCCTGGTCTAGAAGGGCTGTATCCTGGCAATGAACAATAGTGCCGTCAAGGTGCTCGAACCCATGGCCTTCGTTCTCATTGGCAAGTGTCCAAACCACTCGACCTCGACACCTCTGATGGCTGAATAAGAGCCTTTACCCGACATGTGTGTAAGAAGTGAATGTAAAAACAGGTTTTTGGCCTTAGTTCGGTCAGATAAAATGCAAGTTTTACATTGGAAGTGCTATTCTAAATGTTTAAGTATAGCGCAGTATAATCTTTATAATCTCCAAAGAAATAAATTTAATAAAGAAAAGAATGACAGAAAGAAAGAATGAGAGAGCAAGAGAGTGAAAGAGAGAGAGGGGAAGAGAGATAGAAAGGGAGAACGAGAGAGAGAAAAAGAGAGAGAGAGAGATGGGGAAGAGAGAAAGAAAGAGAGAATGAGAGAAAGAGAGAGAGAGAGAGAATGATTGAGAGTGGTAGATTATTTGTTCTTTGCCTTTTCAACCTCCGAATGTAGGTAAAGGACAAGGCCCGAGTCACTCAATCATAGGGAAGAGAGTCGGGCTTCTTTAGTTAATAGTTTCGGCTCGTTGCGATGGTTTGTTGATATTCACTGAACCCAATAGAAGACCTAAAAGTTTTGATCCTTAAACCGTTTTGTGAACCAGTATTGTATTGTATTTAGGAATAAGGATCCTTATCAATGTAGTGTTGACGGTACAATACTCAATTTCTAGTGTATAGAATGCTTCCCTTGCCCCGCCACGGCGCCAAGTGACCTATTTCCATCGAATATCTCCCTGAAGTTGTTTCGGGGGGTACCACTGTGGGGGGTGGGATGGATTGATGTTTTACAAACTTTTCTTGTGAAATATAATACCCACGACTCAACGGTTCATGGCTTTGATGTGGCTAATATATTTAGTACAATTATCATATTCTGTTGATCTAAATTGTATTCAATTTAGTAATCGATCAATCGAACAAAATAATTTGTGTAATGTAACCGAATTCAACGCATAGTTTTGTATGCAGTGTCTCAATACAAATTAATCATCCACATGTTAAGAATAATTGTATTTCAGCAGTCAGAATGCAAAAAGAATATTTTATGTGTTGTTAGGTAGAGCAAGCCATTATTTTGGTCGTACCTATATCAGCAACTACAACTGTATGCAATTCGAATTCTTACTATTGAGATATAATTATTTGTAAGAGGTGAATAAAATGATTTGTATCGAGCACTTCACAAAGACGAATGCATTAAATTTGGTAACATTATGAAAATTAGCCTATTGTTGATGCACAAAACTCTAAAGGAACCATCGTCTGAAAAGCTTAATTTAAAAAAGAAAAAAATTAGCAATATTCAAGTAAATATTTAATCTATCTCATTTATTCATCACATAGAGAAAAAAACGATTGACAATTCCTATTTAGACACTGGATGAATGAATGAATGAATGAATGGTGGTTATTTTACCTGACTGCTTTTTATCAATCAAAATCAAAGACCAATCAAAATGATCAAGACATAAACAAGATTTTAAAGGCATGTGTAGTGCCGGACTACTTTCCCATATGTGGCATGGGAAAATTTAATATTTGAATTAAGTCAGTGAAAATGCTCTAAGAACATGTCATACATGTATATTTTTAGAGCATGCCAGGCCAAGACAATTCTCACATAGTTCTGTGAAAAATCTTGATGTGCCTTATTGTTGAGGTACAATGAGAGTAATTGGGATTAACACGAATACTTGGTGCTTCAGTCATGGATCGAGTTATGACTGACCAGGGAAAGTGTTTCTAGGACCTGTTTCATAAAACTTGTTATCAATAACAACCGTCACATGTTTATGACAAATTTACTCTCAGCCAATCAAAGGCCATGATTTCAGTAGCTTATAACAGTTATTGGTAATTGTAATGGATAACAGGTTTTATGAAACAGGGACCTGGTCTGACCATCTACAAGGTCTTGGTTCCATGAAACGTACCACGCCCATCAAAACAACCTACTTGACTATATATGTCCATACCAAGTATATACATCGTGATGTATATTCGTCCTGATACACGCACACAACAAGATACCAACAACTTCAGCCTAATTGTACTCTTATGGTATAACTAGTATGCCTAGTAACAGTGGCGGATTCAAAGGGGGGGCCGCCCCCCCCCCCCCGCTGGGTTAAAAAAAAACATTTTGGGGGGAATGGGCCCCCCCCCCCCCCCCCCTGGCGCTCAAGGCGCTCAATTTTTAAATTTCCGAGGGCCAAAAAACAAAAAAAAATACATGTCATGTATGTTTTGTATCATAATAAGCATGATGCAATTGAATTCAGTTGATATTTGTTTGAAATACTAAAAACAAGGACGTTAACAATCGTATAAAGTGTTTAGACTACCTTTTAATTTGTTCGTTTGAGGAGGTAATGGCGATTGTGATGTCTGACTCCAACAACGCGAGGGCCATCGACGAGAGGCTACTTGAGGTGTCGAGCTGGATGTCTTCTGTCAAACATCAAAAGACGATGGTCTTTCAGTTCCAAGTAGATGAACATGATTAATTGAAAAAGAAGAAAGGGCCCATTTCAGTCTGAACAGGCAGGGAGATGCGACTATTAGACAGAGACAGACTGGCAGGGACAGATAATAGAGAGGAAGAGAGCGAGAGAGGGAGAGGGAGATGGAGAGAGAGAGAGAGAGTCTGATTGGTTAAATGGGTGTTGAATTCCTAATATTTGACTATAATATGCGAGATTCCGTTCATTGTTCATGGGTTTCTATACAGTACTTTATGATGTTTCTATACAAAAACTTATGATGAAAGCCAGATCAGGGTCAAAACCGCTCGTAGCCATTAAGAAGCCAAACAGATACCACGATCTAGTTAGTCCCTTATAACAGTGATTACAACTTATTGGTAACAAGTTTTATGAAACAGGCCCTGCACATGAATGATGTTTGAGAGCAATACATGGACGGATTAGCAAATCTGACTCACATTCCACTAAAAGAAGAAAAAAATCGGAAACTCAAACCAACTATTTCCCCCTAGTTCTCAATAAAACTTAAAAAAGAAGAACATTGAGTTATTATACAAATGATGCATGCGCATGAGTTCATTATACGATCTATCCGCACTCGAGTTGAGGCTGTGTGTATCTATCGCACGAAGCCGTTAGGCTGAGTGTGATAGATACACACAGCATCAACGAGGGCGGATAGATCGTATAATAAACGAATGAAAACATGCATCATTTGTTTTATGCAACGAAACTCCTAGATCCTTGTTATTTGATGTAAAAAGAATTAATTCAAGATTGTTTCGTGACAGTATATGGCTGACAAATAAATCTCAAGTTTTAATAAGTCTCAATTTAGTGCGCACACATAAGGAAAGATATAGCAAGCGCACTTACCTCTGAACCCATTTACGCATAGTGCTGCGCAAGAATAGGCCCATGCACACCACGCACACCACACCACGCTCTAACCTCTACGCGCACTACTGCGCGCTCTGAAAACGAGTTCAATAGTACTGGTAAATATTGCACTCCTTTTCATGAAAACGAGTGCAATAGGCTCAGTAAATGAATCACACGTGACCGCGCATGACCAATCATTTGATTAGGATCTGGGAGTGAGTTGTATAAACGATAATAATAAGAAAAAAATGTATCTTACCCAGCTTCCACGACCTTGGAATGGGTTTCAAAATGCCTCTTTTTGTAATCCGGGCATGTTTTTGTTTTGGTAGGACTTTTTGTGTGGTGCTATCTACCATCATGATGTTAATAGCACGCTTACTAATTATGAGACCTTGTGGAGGAGCATTAGGACGAATTCCGACGTATTATGTGTTAGTCATGCATATAATTAGGAGGTTGGTTTCTGGCTCTTCTTGTTGCATGAGTAGGTCTCTGAAAGCACGGTAGACCAACAACAACAAAGTTAAAAGTGCCGACGAGATGACGAGATTATTTTGGGGGGAAATATGAGAAGAGGTATTGGAAGAGGTATTGGAACCCATCATTGAGTCCCCAAGATGTCGAGTTCCAATGACTCGTCATCTCATCCTAAGCAAAGTCGACTTGCCGAGTCCCAATAACTCGTCATCTCGTCCTAAGCAAGTCGACTTGCCGAGTTCCAACAACTCGTCATCTCGTCCTAAGCAAAGTCGACTTGCCGAGTCCCAATTACTCGTCATCTCGTCCTAAGCAAAGTTGACTTGCCGAGTTCCAATAACTCGTCCTCTTGTCCTAAGCAAGTCGACTTGCCGAGTTCCAACAAAGCGTCTTTGCGTCTTCTCGTTTTAATAAGTCGACTTGGCAAGTTCCAACAACTCGTCATCTCGTCATCTTCACGTCTTCCTGTCCTAAATTATCTGTCGATGTAGAAGGCTGTCGGTCTCGTAAGCTGAGTTATTCTATTGCCGCCTCTCGCATAATATTGCCTACCATCACCCTTTGGGAATGTCAAATAAAAAAATATATAAAAAAACAGTTTAAAATGTATTATATTAATTCAAATTTATGGCACTGTACAGTAAATACTTTACATGATAGAGGAGGTAATTATATCGTTCTAGCTCTCTTAAACAAAATCTAGGAAGTTAGACCAGGGACTATTTTGTCCCACTTTGTTAAAGGGATCCGGTAACTTTGTCTCAGATTCTGAAACAAAATTCTGGATTGAGCTCATGATGCAATGATAATTATAAACCTTTAGGTCAGTCAGGAACCCCATGACTTTTACAAGCCGATCGCCTGTCTGATTATCAAGATATTTATGATTGGAATTACACATTTTAAAAACCGTTCGCCTGACGGTTTTCATAACACTACAGTCTATTGGGAAAAACGAGTATGGTAAAACCGGTCACTCAAAGATTTTTACTTTTTTGAGGCACTTCTTGATCATTTTGAAGCGCAATTTTTTTAGGGCTTCAATATTACACCATATCACAGACACTGATAACACGTAGGGCCGTGTATCTCAGATTTAGCATTGTTAAACGATCCCTTTAAAAGGAACGTAAACACTTGGTGTCAGGTTTAACTGGATAAGTACAGGATACTACGGGCCAATGAGTTTGTTTGAAATGATTTTCTGGAATTAAACTAACCCGGTGGTGATGGTTGAGCGATGGCCAATAAGTTTCTTACATAACCGAACATCACAATGGACAGGGCATGGTAATCTCAATCATCCCTTCCTGTCTTTTCACTTCATTTTCTAACAATATTTTTGTTCAGAACTTTAAAGCTTTCTCTTCCTCTCCGATTTTTCTTTAATTCCTCTCCAATTTACTTTCTCCCCTCCGTCCTTTCTCTCCTCTATCATTTCTTCCTTCCCTCTCTCGTACATTTCAATTTTCTGATTGCATTTTAACTTAAATTGTAATTTTAAAGCCTTCAAAATATTTCCAAACAGTCGATTTTATCCAAATGAACTATGTTCTTCTTTGATACAACCAAATGGGGGTTTCTTTCTCTATTTCACTCTTCTCTCATTCTCTTTATTTTCCCGTTCTCCCCCTCTTCCTCTCTCTCTCTCTCTCTCTTTTGTCTCTGTCACTGCCAGTCTGTCTCTGTCTCTAATAGTCGCACCTCCCTGCCTGTTCAGACTGAAATGGGCCCTTTCTTCTTTTTTCAATTAATCATGGTCATCTTCCTGGAACTGAACACCCATCGTCTTTTGATGTTTGACAGAAGACATCCAGCTCAACACCTCAAGGAGAGCAGCATTTAGGAGCCACATTTATCGCCAATAGAATAAATTAATCACGTCGTTTACGAGGGTTTTTTCATGTTTTAAACAAAGTAAACAAGGTCATCTTCTTATCATGAGAACAACATCCCATCCTCAACATTTGATTTATTTATTTTTCTCCAAATACGATCATACTGCATAACAAAGAACACAACCGTAAACGCATGGTTCAATACAAATATGCAGAGGGTTTGACAAACGGTATCCAGGATGACACATTATATGGACAGTCAAAACTTAATGAGTCAAGGTAATCATGGTTATACAAGTAGAATATTGTGACCAAGCAGTAGACCAAGTAAAACTGATTCGTAGTATCCAATCCGGGTATCGTTTCACAAAACAGTCATAAGTACAAGTTCACTGACATCCCATTAGAGTACATCCAATAAAGTTAGCACGAGTTTCGATGGGGTGTCGGCGAACTTGTACTTATGACAGTTTTGTGGGACGATGCTAAGATTTTTCGAAAATGAGGGAGAGGGGGGGGGTCCATGTTATTTGATATTTTACATTTTTCTTAGATGGCCGCCGCACAAACAAATGTTATTAGTATAATTAGGCAGGGCTCCCTGTTAACTCAGATTCTTCTGGGAGAGTTCTTCCACCCCCAATTTTAATATTTTAGGGGTTTGAAGTGAAGCGTTTGGGAGAAATATTATAGAAAAAAAAAATCCTCTTCATGAGGAAGAAAAGTTCATGCGTCACATAAATCAAGGGGCATTTGGTGACTTTTATTTACAAACAACTGTCATAATAAATAAAATCGTTTCAAAACATTTCTCTTAATCAGAATACCATCTTCATCATCCTATTTAATTCCCCCGCTTTTTCTCGTTTTTCATCCTGACACTACTATAATTGTCCCGTGATATCTGAGTTTACGATTCATCAGGATGACATCTAAAAATCCTCATGTTGATATTGTGTGGTAAACCGCGGCCATTTTTTAATAGTTTTTTGTGTGTGCGCGTGTCGTTTGTTTGGTTGGTTTTGGGGTTTTGGTTGTTTTGTTTTGGTTTGGTGTATGTTTTTTATGGCACAATAAGCCAGTTCACGGTTGCAGTCTGAGCATGAGCAGATAAAGGTCATTGCAGAACAAATTTTGAAATACACGGAGACGAAATACTGGATACGTGCTCATGAAAGTTATGTAACATTATTCACATTCATGCACATTCAGTGCACTTCATGATACACAGGTGGAAGTATTCTTTGAAAAGGGGGAACAAAGGGTATTTATATAGCACCTCCATCACTGTGGGAGTGATTATTTCAAATTGTAAAAGGTGGGACTTCATCATGTTTTTAAGATCTATGGATATTAGGGGTCATTGCAGTAATGTGCTAACCGTGAACTGGTCTATTGTAATACGCTTTACATTATTTTCTGTATCGCATTACATATATCTCAGTGAACATACGGTTGACCATCGTTGCGCATGCTCAGTTGTCATTCGTTTACACGGTGAAACATAAACCCTGCGGTTAACCCCTTCATATCTGAACGAGCCATTTTAGACAGCCAAAATTCAAGCGTCACATAAATAATGGAACGCTTATAGAGCCATCTTTACCCACGATGATCAACTGGTCCTATATGATGTAAGGTTGGTTGTCTGGACACTTCACGAACATAAAGTCTTCTCTTTTGCCTTCGGATTTAACAGAAAATATTCATCAAAGAGCACTAGTAGGTTGGTGAGGGGTGAAAGTGACGTACGCAATGCGGGGACAGTTGTACCTCGCTGGGAAAACCATTTTTAATGATTGCCTACTTCATAATTGAAGAGAATTAAAATTGGACAAAGCACATTTTTATGTAAAAATCAAAAATGACTAATGTAATAGGAAAAACTAATGGCGGCTGTAGATGAGCCGCCATTACAAGATGCTTAAGCATTTAAGGAATGTATTCCTACCGGGTACCCTTTTAACTCGTTTTAATATTCCAAAAGGAACTAATCTTCTTCACAAAGACAAATTCCAATCATCGATTAACATTTGGCACATGATTTATTGGTCGAGACCTCGTGCATTGACAGAAAATTCCACAAATCAAATTTATCAGGATTACAATATCATCGTATTTAAGAGTCTTAAGATGTTTTTATTATTTAAGTAAACAAACGCAGATCCAATCTGTAACGTTTATCAGAGCGAATTCGTAGTCACATCAAATTTCATTGACCCAAATAGTTTCATTCAGAATGACGTTATCAGGGACCCGTTTTACAAAGCCTTTTTTTTTTACAATGAAAAATGACAAAAATCAGTGAAAAATCTGTCGATAACCAATCAGAAGCAAAGATTTCAGTAGCTTTAAAAAAAAATTGTCATTTGTCACTGATGACAATTTTTGTGAAACGTCCCCCTAGTATTTCAGACCAGTGAGGTGAGCGGCAGTAATCCAATAATGGTCGCTTTGGGAGCGCGGCATTGAGAAGGGTTCAAAGGACCCTAATCCATATTTTACTCATTATGGTCTCACCTCCCTGTTCAGACTGATTTTTGTATTCTTCCTCAATGAATTATCTTCCTGGAAGTGAAAGCCCGTCATCTTTTGATGTTTGACAGAAGACATCCAGCTCAACAAGGAGAGCAGAATTTAGGAGCCACGTTTATTACGAATAGAATAGATGAGTCACGTCGTTTGGAGAGTTTGTTCATGCTTTTAACGAAGTAAACAAGCTCATCTTCTTATCATAGAAAAGAAATGTGTAAACGAAATGTACCTCAAGGTTCCCTTTTGGGCCCACTTCTTTGTATATTATACATGTATGATTTTCCCACTAAAAGCCATTTTTAAGCCCTTTTGTTTTGAGGGAAGTTATAATCTAGTAGAGTCTTACAAATGCCGTTGGAATTTAACCTTTCATTGGCCTGCAAATGGGACGTAGTACCATTAAGGAGATGAATTTAGGAGCCACATTTATCACTATTAGCATAAATTAATCACGTAGTTTGGAGGGTTTTTTCATGTCTTTAACCAAGTAGACAAGCTGATCTTTTTATCATTGAATCAAGAATGACTAATCTAATAGTAAAAACTAAATATAGGCTGTTTATTTTATATTAATCAATAGCAATCGTTATCTTATTTTACTATATCATAAGTTCGTTCGCGAAATTCTAGATTTTGTTACTCATATCAATTGACAACACGGCTTGCAAAGTTTGATCGTTATATATCACATGTAATTAACCTGCTAAATTCCTCTGTAATTACCGCATCGTTTTGTAATGGCTTATGCCTGGTAAAGAAACAACAGTTAAAGGGAAATCCAACCCAAATAGACAACTACTCTAAAAGAGAGCAGAACACTCAGAGAAGCAAACTGATGAAAGTTTCAATTAAATCTGACTAAATATGAGAAAGTTTTAAATCTTGAAAATTCTTATCACTATATGTATGGGCACTTCAAATTGGCTGAAGAGGTAATGTCAATGTGATGCAATGCTGGACTACTTTCCCAACTGTTCCAACATATAAAATGACATGTAAGTTTTTTTTTATTTTTTTTTATTCATTGCTCAGGAGGGTCTATTCTTTTTAAAGGACCTATAATGATATGCTATCTATAATATATTTTGAGTAGTGCCCCAAGGGAGAGGATCTTACGAGAAAAACAGAAATTAATGATATTTGTGTACACGGCCAATGGGAGAGTTATCCAAGTCCTACGTCACAATCCACTAACCTAACTAACAACTTGAGATTCGCAAGGACTTGGTGATCTCATATTTCAAGCATTCATAACTTCTAAACGATTGGTCCGATTCATTTTAAAACTTTTGCCATTTGGTTTTCTGTTATTTTTCTGCTTTCATACAAATCAACTTATTACAAGGGTTGGATTGCCCTTTAATGAAGTTTTTTCTTAAACCGTGGAGGAATCAACCCTGCTGGAAAGAACATCTCATTCACACTCATTCACAGTGTGAAATCACAGTTCACACTGTGAACACAGTTTGAAACACAGTGTGATTCACACTGTGAATGAGTGTAAATGAGTGTTTTCTTTCCTTTTCCGGCTATCCACACTGTGAACCACAGTGTGAAACGAATCGACCACAATGTGAAAACGCCCCAATTTAACATTGTGGAGCACACTGTGATTCACAGTGTGATTCACACTGTGAATGAGTGTGAATGAGTGTGTTCTTTCCAGCAGGGAATATAAGGCTGCTCGGTTCCGTGTTTCATTAATTTATTGATTCGGACAAGGATCGGAAACGTAACATGGGCATCGGAAACTGTCAAAAGTACAAGGTCGCCAAAATCCTTTGAAACGCGTGTTTACGTTTTCCAGAGGGATGCTAGCGACGCCTAGAAGCATGAGAATACATTGACGATTTAAGCCCACCGTTAACTATACTATCTTCATTTGATCCGATTTTTTAAAGAAAATGGCAAGTACATGTTTATTTGTTCGTTTGTTCGTTTTATTTCCGTCATTTAGAAATAACATACAATGAAAAGTAAATTTCACCAAATAACAACATGTATAAACCTATACGATGACTTTCGCATCGTAGCGGGTACCCATTCAACACCTGGGTGGAGAGTGGCAAAAGTCGTCTAGCCAACGTACGTTAGAGCCGGGCTGGGATTCGAACCATCAACCCTTGGATTGAGAGTCATGGGAAAGAACCACTATACCAATATAACACCATAGTGTGGGATGGGCTTTAGATACCCAAGACATTGCAAGTGGAGGTCAGTTGAAATATAACTTGCCCGTCATGGACGGTACTTCAGTTTATAAAACATCTTGACAGAACCCATCTGATTGACAACACGGCTTGCAAAGTCTAATCGTTATAGATCACATCAAATTAACCTTGTTAATTCCTCTGTGATTACCGCATCGTTTTGTAATGGCTTATGCCTGGTAAAGAAATAACAATTAATGAAGAAAATCGCCTTGAGATGGCGTTCTATAAAAGATACGACAGGTTTGGAGTCGCGACGATCTCTTTTCGTCACTCATCTTGACAAGGACAGTTGAGCGACATTGTCCAGAACAACCTCCAGCGGCATAACATCACACACGGAGGTATATCATCTTAAAGGTATATACCAGTTTTGGAAACGCCCCTACTCAAAAATGAAATGGAAGCTCTTATTACCAATCATGTGAAAGAATATGTTTTGACTAATACGTGATGATACAAATTTTGCCGGCGCCGATTGATATATTTGGTAAATTATTATATCTATTCGGACTGGATAAATATCGCGTAGTCCTATATACATCTTTCTGTGTACAGTGCTTGTAACTTTTCCAAGACTGGGCCAAATTTCTTATCATTTTGATGATTCCAGAACCTTGCAGTACACACCAATACTTATATTCTAGATGATCAACCTTTTCTTATCGATTCCACACGCTTCCTTCACAACGCAATCGCATGACCAAAGTAGCCAGAGTAGCCTATTCATTTAAACATATGTATATCTATGTACACAAATTAATGTACAATATTAAAAAAAAAAATAGAATGTAAACAATAATCTTTAAAATAACAAACAATCATTAATAAAAACAATGCTATAAATTAAGAAAACAAATAAGCAACTGCTTTTCCGTGAGTTGTCCGTGTTGATAACAGGACTGAACTCGCCTCTAGGAAATACGGTCCCCATGTGCGTTACAATAAAACCTTTGCTTGGAAAAACAACATTCCAAAATTAAGTTTTGAACTTGTCTACTCTTAAGAAAAAAGAGAGAGAGAAAGTTGTTAGGTTGTATATATTGGAAAGCTGGTTGGAATGTTTGGCATGTCAGTCACCTGGGAGGCGTTTCACAAAGCCTTTTTTCAATGAAAAATGACAAAAATCAGTGACAAATCTGCTGATAACCAATCAGAAGCAAGCATTTCACTAGCTGATAACAAAAACTGTCAATTTATCACTGATGACAAGTTTTGTGAAACGCACCCCTGATCTCAAGTAATAAATCACAAATATAAGACATTTGTTACGACTTTATAACTTTACCTTCTATCTGTTTATATAAGACTTGGCATTCTGGGAGTAAAGTAGGAGGTTATAATAATAATTATAGTTTTAATTTATAGCGCCTTTTCGTTGGATACAAAGCGCTTTAATTGAGATGCCATCCCTGGGTCATGGTTCGACTGGAAATAGTTCATACAAGTTACCAAACAGTCACAGTGTGACCTCAATGAATGTTTAATTATTGTTATAGAATAGTAATTGCTTTAAAGGGATCCGGTAGCTTTGTCTCAGATTCTGAAATAAAATTCTGGATTTAGCTCATGATGCAATGATAATTATAAACCTTTAGGTCAGTCAGGAACCCCATGACTTTTACAAGCCGATCGCCTGTCTGATTATCAAGATATTTATGATTGGAATTACAAATTTTGAAAACCGTTCGCCTGACGGTTTTCATAACACTACAGTCTATTGGGGGAAAACGAGTATGGTAAAACCGGTCACTCAAAGATTTTTACTTTTTTGAGGCACTTCTTGATCATTTTGAAGCGCAATTTTTTTAGGGCTTCAATATTACAACATATCACAGACACTGATAACACGTAGGGCCGTGTATCTCAGATTTAACATTGTTAAACGATCCCTTTAAAGGGCAAGTCCACTCCAAAAATAACTTACTTTCAATAGAAGCAGAAAAATCAGACAAACCAATCAAAAAAAAATTGAGCAAAATTGGATAACTAATAATAAAGTTATGAATTTTTGAAAAAGTATGCAAAACTATGGAACAATGAGAATCACAACACAATTTGCCAAGTTGGTTATCAGTTTGTGACGTCATGTCCTCACAACTTATCAATTGCTTTATATACTTTAATCCCATTAATTTCCCTTTTTATCACCAAAAACTTGATTTCCCCATGCCTTTGCCCAGGTTATATGATTTGAATCATATTGCGTGCATGACATTTCCCCAAAACTGTTATGAATTTTGAAGAATTGATACTATTTTCTGAATATTGTATTTCATAATTATTGATTTTTATATAAATAGTTTAGCAAAATTCAATTTTTCATGATTTAACCAGACAACAATTATTCTTTATTTGTGCATCCACACAAAAACATGTTATAGGATTTCCCGGCCAAATTCGCGTGTTTGTCATTCGAATTCATTTACTTTGCATTTAAGTAAGCGCAGATCGGCTTTGCCATGCCAATTATCATTCAATTTTCCAGTTTTTGTATTTAATTTAGGATTTTCGTCGAAGGGTTTCATAGATCTGTCATTCAATTTAAAAACTGCTCCACTAGCATTCAAATTAATATTCACTTGTCGAAGCGTAATTTTTATCATTCAAATTAACACCTGTCATTCGTATTCGTAATATTTGTTATTCAAGTTAGGGAAGTTAGGGGGAAGAATTGCAACAAACTTTTACAGTTTTTGAATAATGCAGTTAAAATGCATGATTTGTCATCGGGGTCAAAGCTGTTATTCCATTTATTTATTTTCAGGACAATGCAGATGGATGTAGTCAGACAGAAAGTAAAGAAGGGGCGAAATCAAGGGATATGGCATTTCTGCACGGACATGTTCATATACCCGGGAAAGGTGGGGGTACCCTCAATCGCACCTTTTTACTACAGACTCGGAATTTTACAAAAGTAATTCACATCGTCTCTTATACCCAGCACACCCCTCTGTTTTTCTTAAAGAGTTTCATAGTTTACTTGCCCGCCAGCAGATCGATGGCTAAAGACATGGCTAAATAATCATGTTCAAATTGTTGACTATAGTCCCAGCCCCAGTCACAATATTGTACCCTTCTTCCATAATGAAATCATGGTGAAATTATGATAAATTTATGATGAAACATAAGACAAATAACTTCCTTACATGACCACTTACAAATATACTGAGACCATCAGGTCCATAGATACAAGTCGTTTTTTTCTTCTTAACAATCAAACCAGTTAAATGCTGATGAATATAAGATAAATCTGATAAGTATAAGTGTATAAATGCAAGAAAATAAAATATGATGAAAAACACATGAAAAAACAATCTTGAAAGAAAAAGAATGAGCTATAAAAAGTGTGTAATAAACGAGAAATGTATATTGACCATCAATTTAAGTGCACAAAGTGCTAATTTGAATGCTACAAATTAATTAGAATGCTAAAAGTACACCGTCGCATTGTCAGAAAATCGTGTTGCGCCAAATCGAATGACCAAATAGCGAAAGAGGCACATTGTTCATTAATTTGAATGAAACATACGTAGATTCTAACGAAAATTCCATAGATTTGAAAACTAGAAAAAGGAATATAAACCCGAGATATACCTGACTGCACTAAAACCGTCGAATTTGAACGCAAGACAAATTAATTTGAATGACAAACTCGCGAATTTGGCCGGGAAATCCTATACTAACAATCTAACTTGGATGCTGGTGTGAAGAAATAAGATTCTTAGGGTGAAAATAGGAAATATATATTATCAATATAAAGAAAATAGTTAGTGGATAGTGAGGACCATACGTCACAGACTCATGAGTGAGTTGCCAATTTGTGTAGTGATTTTCAAAGTTGTTCATGTCATTAAAACATCATAACTTTCTTATAAGTTATCCCATTTTGCTCAAACTTTTTTTGATTGGTCTGTCTGATTTTTCTGGTTCTATTGAAAGTAAGTAATTTTTGGAGTGGACTTGGGCTTTAATATGGCCTAGATTTAAGGTGAGATTGAAACACTACTGTTTATAACCAGCTCGTGTAGTTCATAAAATTGACCCCACATTACGTGTTGTTAGGTAGGACACGCCATAATATTTGTCCTACCTTGTACCAACTAATGAATAAAATTCGCATTCTGACGTTTGAAATACAATTATGCGTAACCGGTGATTGGAATTGGAGATTGGAGAGGCACTAAACACAGATTTGTGCACAAAATTTGATACATTACGAAAATGGCCTATTACATTACAAAAAACTCTCCTCTTTAGGTTTTTCTTTTGATATTACAACTTAAAAAATCAACCTCAAGCAAATATCTTGATACAATAACGTTGGGTTACTATGATGTATTGTGCGTGCGTATAAGCCTGATGAATGGAGGTAATGTATGAAATGAATTTGATAAAAACTCGTTTACCATCACACAAAACGTCTATTCAAACCTGAATTTCATATGTATAGAAAAAAGCTAGCAGCATCCCAGTGGATCAATAAACAATTCATTACAAAGAATCAAATACGTCAGTCTGATGCAAGGATATTCCCATATATCATAGCAGGAGTTTGCATAGATCTTTACACGAGTCATGGCGGAAAATCTATGCTGACATTCGTTTTTTAACTGCCATCGTAAACGGCTTATCTCGTTTCATCGGATCTTCATGTCTTCGGGAAACACGGACTTGCCCGAATTCCAGAATGGTCGGGTGTAACGTTTGTGAAATACACCCCTTTTATCGCCAAAGTGTCTGGTCCAGTTTACCCGACACCTTCTTTAAAAAAAAAAAAGCAAATCTACGAGAAAAAAAACGTCTCGACCCAATACATTTTTAATACAAGATAAATCATCACAAGAGTTCGTTAAAAAAAGGCTAGCAATGTATACTTCGTCGTTGTCTGATTGTATAGGCATGTTTTCACAAATGTAGGTCTACTCACTATGAATATGACGGACAAAAAAAGAGGACAAAATTACACAGTTCCTCAGGTAGACAAAGTAACATCCCTTCACTGCTATTATGTAAAAAATGTATAGAACAGGTGTCACATGCATATTCACCTGTTTTACTCATTTTTACATAATAGCAGTAAAGGGTTGTTCCTTTATCTAGCTCGGGAACTGTACATTTTGTCCTCTTTCTTTGTCCGTCATGTTCATAGTGACTGTTAAAAAGTAGCCTTATCTCAAGGATCACCTTCGAAAAAGGGTGACTATTTGCATTCGGGACCTGGGAATTGAACCGCGAGCCATGTCATTCAAGTTCCGGTGACGTGTCCACTAGGCCATGACACGTGCAGGTCTATAAACATGAATTCCTGAATGGTATCGAACTCTAGACATTTTTGATCAAGTGCCAAGTAAATGCAGCAAGCTGTGATGCGGCACAAGGACAAACTAGTGTCAAAATTGAATACATTGTACCGGATATGTTAGACTACATTCCGCCCAGTTATAAACCGTGGAACACCGGAAAGGAAATGCAATTCCAGTCTCATTACAATCTGTTAAAGGTTAATTCGACACTGATATCAAGTTCGTTTTAATTAATAGAAGCAGAAAAATGAGAAAAACGGGTCAATAAAATAAAAGTTTAAGCAAATAACAACGATTTAAAATAAGAAAGATGTGATTCGTTTGAAGGTGCGATCAATCAAGCACAAATTAACAACTCTGTGTCGTATATTGCGAGCTCCCCCCCCCCCCTCTCTCTCTCTCTCTCTTTCTCTCCCTCTCTCTCCTCTCCTCTCTCTCTCTCTCCCTGTCACTATCACAATGTTCATATATGCAACCTTGGCATCAGAAAGTACAGCGAACATTCATGTGCGCGTGACAGAATCCGGAGATCCACCTGCAGTTTGAAGGTTTAACAGGCTTCATTCTCAAGAACAAGGGAAATTGTCCAGTTGATGTTAACGGAAAATAGTTTATCGCGGTTTCAATCAAACGATATTTACATTGAATGTACAAGATTAAAAATATAATTGTTTTAAGCTTAAAACATTTATATTTTCATCTAGAAAATGTTCAATCACACATTCACTCTAAGTATAACTATTGCAAATATGTTTAACAACCCCTGTATGAAACACATCTATCCCGTCATAAATAACTAAGAAAATGAAAGTCTAAGAAATCGTGTGTACAGAGCAATTAAATTGGAGAGGAGCTCGCAATATACGTCACAGTGATGCCAATTTGTGTTCTAGTGATGAACACTTCAATAATTAATAACTTTCCTATTTTTAATTGGATATTGCTCACATTTCCACTTAATTTCTGTCTCTCATTTTTTGCTTTAATTTAAACCAAAATAATATGAGAATGGACTTTCCCTTTTCAGTCCGAGCTCGTTTGGCAGGGATTAGTTTTGGGGAAAAGATAATCATTTTTTCTGGCACAGTTCATTGAGGGAGCTTCACCTAGTGAGCAATCATAACGATGAGTTTGATCAGAGAAAGAAGCAGGATATACTCTCGATAATCGGATTTTTAAAGGGACAAGTGAAATTCATACAACGGCTTACTTCAAATTGGCGGGTCATCGCACCGGGTCGAGTGTCCGCGTTACCCGACCTTTTGTGAAAACATGCCCCTTTATTCACGAAATGTCAGGGGTAATGTTTGTGAAATAAACTTCTCCTTTTTACAAATGGTCTGGTCCAAATTACCCGACACTTTATGAACAATCTACGGCAAATCTACGAAAGGTCGCATGATCTTCCGTTTCCGTTTCACGAAAGGTCGTATAACGCGACCACCCGACCGGACGCGATGATCCGATGATTCGAAGTAAGCCACATAATTATATGTTTTTTGGTCCTGTTTTGATATGATCAGTTTATTTCAGTTTGATTCCTTTTGTCTTTCTTTCGCATGTTTACATTTTGTTTCACTACAGAGGGTGGTCATATAGCATGCTTCTTTCTCTCTTTATGTTCATTAATTTCAATCCCTTTCTCCTGCCCTCTCTCTCTCTCTCTCTCTTTCTCTCTCTCCCTCCCTCTCCTCTCTCTCTCTCTCTCTCTCGATCTCTCGATCTCTCTCCCTCCCTCCCTGTCACGATCACAATGTTCATACACCTTCTTAAAAAAAACCAACAGCAAATCTACGAAAAAGCACGTCTCGACCCAATACATTTTTAATACGAGATAAATCATCACAAGAGTTCGTTAAAAGGATAGCAATGTAAACTTTGTCGTTGTCTGATTGTATGGGCAAGTCTTCACAAATGTGCTGTCAAAAGATTAGCCTTCTCTCGAGGATCGTCTTTGAAAAAAGACGACTATTTGCATTCGGGACCTGGAAATTGAACCGCGAGCCATGTGATTCAGGTTCCGGTGACGTGTCCACTAGGCCATGACACGTGCAAGTCTGCGAACATAAATACCAGAATGGTATCGAACTCTAAAAACCCTTGATCGAGTGCCAAGTAAATGCAGCAAGTTGTGATGCGACACAAGGACAACTAGTGTCAATATTAAATACATTTCACCGGAAATGTTGGACTACATTATAAGGTATAAAACCATGAAATACCGGAAATGAAATGCAATTCCAGTCTCATTACAATCTGTTAAAGGTTAATTCAACACTGATATCAAGTTGGTTTTAATAGATCAGAAAATGAGAGAAATGGGTCAGTAAGAATTAAGACAAAAAAAACGATTTAGAATAAGAAAATAAAATGATTTATTGAAGGTGCGATCAATCAAGCACAAATCAACAACTCTGTGTCGTATATTGCGAGCTCCCCTCCCATTTGCCCTATACTTAAGATTTAAAACAATTATATTTTCCTCTAGAAAATGTTCAATCACCCATTCACTATAAATATAATTATTGCAAATATGTTTTATGCAACCCCTGTATGAAATAAATCTATTCCGTCATAAATATCTGAGAAGATGAAATTTACGACATTTTCTGTACAGAGCATTTCTGAGAGGAGCTCGCAAAATACGTCACAGTGTTGCCAATTTGTGTTCCAAAGATGACAACTTTGATAATTAATAACTTTCCTATTTTTAATCGGATATTGCTCACCTCTTCACTTAATTTCTTTCTCTCATTTTCTGCTTTAATTTAAACCAAAATAATATGAGGATGGACTTCCCCTTTTCAGTCCGAGCTCGTTTGGCAGGGATTAGTTTGGGGGAAAAGATAATCATTTTTTCTGGCACAGTTAATTGAGGGAGCTTCCCCTGGTAAGCAATCATAACGGTTAGTTCGATCAGAGATAGAAGCAGGATATACTCTCTATAATGAGATTTTTAAAGGGACACGTGAACTTCATACATGGGCTTACTTCAAATTGTCGGGTCATCGCATCGGGTCGAGTTTCGCGTTACCTCACCTTTAGTGAAAACATGCCCCTTTATTCACGAAATGTCAGGGGTAATGTTTGTAAAATAAACCCCTCTCAAATAGTCTCGTCCAAATTACCCGACACTTTATGAAAAATCTACGGCTAATCTACGAAAGGTCGCATGATCTTCCGTTTTTGTTTCACGAAAGTTCGTGTAACGCGACCACCCGACCGGACGCGATGACCCGATGATTCGAAGTGAGCCACATTTAATTATATGTGTTTTGGTTCGATTTTGATATGATTAGTTTATTTCTGTTTGATTCCTTTTTTCTTTCTTCTGCATGTTTATATTTTGTTCCACTACAAATTACTACAAAATAAGATTGGCAATTATTGTAAGAGACAAATGCATTAAACAAGAGAGTTTACAAAACAAACAGAGGGTGGTCAAATAGCACGCTTCTTTCTCTCTTTATGTTCATTTAAATCCCTCTCTCCTGCCCTCCCTCCCCTTCCTTCTCTCTCTCTCTCTCTCTCTCGATCTCGATCTCGATCTCGATCTCCCTCTCTCTCTCCCCCTCTCACGATCTTACTACTCATACAACCTTCACACTAGAAAGTACAGCGAACATTCATGTGCGCATGACAGAATCCGGAGATCATTATGAAATCCACCTGCAGTTTAAAGGCTTAACAGGATTTGTTCAAGGAAAAGGGAATTTGTCTAGTGGGTGTTGACGGAAAAAAGCTCATCGCGGCTTCAATCAAACGATATTTACACTGAACGTTCGAGATTACAAATATGATGATACTTTCAAAATGATTTAATGATAACAATAACAATAACAATATTCTACATTTTTTATAGAACACATATCGACCAACAAGGTGCTCAAGAGTAAGTGCTCTAATATTACCGGGCTCTGACCGATGTCAGTGCTTGTGGGAATCGTTCCTACCGATATCCATTTAACACCTGGGTGGAGGGTGCCGAATATAGATCAATGCCTTGACAAATGACACTAGTGCCGCATCTAGATTA